>BSQZ01000048.1:4475000-4775000 GCA_033239005.1 Lamellibrachia satsuma | reverse complement strand
GAGTGGAGAGAGAGAGAGAGAGGGAGAGAGAGAGAGAGAGAGAGAGAGAGAGAGAGAGAGAGAGAGAGAGAGAGAGAGAGCGGAGGGGAGAGAGAGGACACGTAATTATTAAGATACGACTCGAAAAATGTGCAAATTGTGTCGCACAAACCAAATTAACAAGCCACTGCGTTATAGATTTTATCGACAATGACTTTACAATAAATACCAGGCATTGGAATTTGTCAAAAGTCCCATATATGGCTTTGGTCAACGACCAGGGAATGTCTGCTCGGGCGATCGGACTTCCTGGTATGTCATTACAGAGCCATTTAAACACCAATCAACGATGATCAAAACGAAGTCAGCACAGCTAGCATTATAGTGAAGCGACCTTGCAACGGACGCGATTGTGGAATGCGATCCGCGCGCGCGATTATCGTATATACCGACGAGCGGCCGACCCGCGTCAGGCCGAAAGCGCAGCATCAACTAGGGCCATACATTCGCATAGTCGGCGTTCCCACATTCTCGCACGCACGCGTCTGTTTCCGCTCTCTCGCTCGCTCGTTGGATTCTCGCGGTGGTGTTTGTCTTAGCGACCCCCGAACGCGGTAGCGGTAAGTGTTAGTTGGCTGTACGCTTGTTGTAGTCGTGGTCAGGCAAATGTTGGGAAACAAGTGGTATTTCGTTAACGCTGCATGATTAATTTATCACATATAACGCACTCCATCGCGTGATGTGTGTGCCGATATCGGTAAATGGGTCAGCGGTTTTCCATGTATGCTCTAATTGCACGTATATATCCAGTTTGTGACTATTCGCATTAACTATTCAACTTTGATCAGTGTTTTAGAAGATGTGCATGCATGCGTTACAACTATTCGTCAGTCACACACTTTGGCGTGACTGCAACTGTAAGTTTGTAATAAACATGGCATCATCTTAAGCTACCAGATGCCAAGTTCACATAATACCGATTCTCGTAATACCGATCTAAGAAATATTTTTTTCGAGATGTGGGATAAAATATACCTGGATCGACGTTGCTTAAGTAATGTTGTTCACCGCGGGAAAACCCTACCTGTAATACTGAGGCGCTAGGCCTACTTGCGTTGACCCGAGACGGTGTCGATAGTTGGAGGTGTCACGTGTCGCTTTCTACGACCGCTTTATCGTCAGTTCGTGCCGCTATTTAGTTACACCTGTTCACTAACACCGGTACCTGGCCGTCCGTGTTGCATTTCATGGGACAGGCGGCCTCCCTACATTACTGACATACGTTTGACCACCCGCGCACATGTAGCAAGTAGGTCACACGATGTTATATTGGCTCCAAACAACCTCGCTATTCAGCGGTAATGATAGACAGGCTACATCGTATACACATTGCAGCCTCGTGGATAGTATCACTCTCGCTGTTTATAATGCTGCATTAGTGACAGCACGCTATTATTTCTGCGGTTAATTCGCTGTTATGCAACGGCGACAACGGTCGATGTTTAAGCAATGAAACCCCGTCGTCAGATAAGCCAGGACACTTCGCCAATTCCGTTTTTTGCTAGCGTCGATGTCAATGCTCGTTCGCCCTTCTCGATTCCGCTTTTGTAGCCGACGTTGTTTTTATCCGTTGCCCTGTCACTGCTGATAACACACATCACGCTGGAATTGTTTCACGAACGCAGCCTACTGTGTTGCTTTTCGTAGAAAAAGCTGCACAGGGGTTATTGTACGCCACGCAATGTGTAGTGCTGGTTTCACATCACGTGTCGGGTTGTGTAAATGTCTTGTAAGTTTAGAAAACGTGTATGGCTTGCTGATGTGTGTAGAATGAATGTCATTAAAAAAATGGAGTCGATTTGCTTGAATTGGCGACAGTCAAATGACGTATTGTGTACAGAAAATAAAGATGTATACTAATATGGCTGTTATGTTTATGCTTTTCAACACACTTTATGGTATTGTGTGTCATTCATTAAGACAGTGCGACAAAAAAACAATTGAGATGCATTTGGAAATACGATGTGTTTATCTTTTTCTTACGGGAACATCTCGCGAATAGCACTGACAGCTTTTTTGGTAAAACCATTTTTTGGCACGGCAAGGTTGCCAAGAGAAGAGAAATATATTAAATAAAACCAATGTAGGAAGATGAGGTTCGTCCCCTGTACATACTGGCTTATTTAACACTTACTTAAGTTACTTATTATTAGTCAGATTGCAGTATCGTTGGCAAGGCAGTGGCAGATTCCTAACTCCAATGGCGTATCTAAGATCTCGCAAGTGGGAAACTATGGGGAAGCTTAGTCACTCATTAGTTTGTCATGCATGACGTATTGGCGCAACAGGTTATACACACACACACACAAAAATAAAAAATCTAAGCCAAAGCCTTGAACAGAGGCCACGACCCAATGCCCCAACCCCTAATTACGCCACTGGCTGCTACATCAAAGAAGCAGGACCCACATTTTGTGATCAATTCAATTGAGGGTACAATGGATGAGGGCAGCCGTGTGCCCTCAATCCGATCACGAGAGGGGATGGTCTGGGAACCCTCCAACCCCTGCTATGTCGGTTGGGTTGCAGGTTTAAGGGCCATGTCACTACATCGATGATTTGAGATGGCGCCTAAACTTAAAATCTTACAAATGCCTAGGGTAGAATAAAAGGGTAGAATAAAGGGCGTTGATGTTTTCCATAGGCGCCTCTTCTAAGCGGGTGTAAGTTTTGTTTTATTATCACATAACATCCACATGCAGATACTATTATGTATAACAGTGCACCCATTTCCATGCCATTATTTCTTTACAATATATAATTTCACTAATATATCTTGCAGGAATTCTTACTTATGGACTGAAGGCGAATTCACACCTCCCCTGCCATGGAAATAGACAAGCAACTATTACGTAGGTACCACCGTGATGTTAGAACTAACCGTGTAGCCTCAACTATTCATGTATATATGATATACGATACTATGTGTTAATCAGGTAAATATTACTGTTAATGGTGACACGCTTATCGCTATCACGACACTTATTATCCGCAGTGTTGAGTCTGCCGCATGGTGTCACACAACGGTTGGCAGCCAGTTTACTTATCTAGCTGTAAGCTTACCGAATGCAAAAGATACGCGCGTTTCATCGTTGATTTTATTGTGTAAATGTTTCATGTATCGTGTGTCACTGTTCGAACAACCTAACGATGCAGATTCATTCAGTACTCAACAAAATGGGTTGCGAACTAGCTATGTAAACTGACGTGTGAATCATTTCGTCTCCGCCTAAACACGTATCCATATACACGTCGTCTCATGTGTCATCTTTGCTGTCGTCTTTGCCGTTGTCGTTTACGTCATTGAAACCACTATTACGTTCGCTACAGTTGACAATACCACCAACATATGATTAACTATCGTTGGACTCCCGATACGTCAATGGCTTCCTTGTCCATTTGCCATCTGGGTATTTTGCATTGGGTGGTATACTTGTGCATTCTTGTTAGATGTTGTTAAACGTGATGTGTGTTTACTTTCAGCGCTGATAGTCGTGTTGGGCTGTTTGTCTTCTGTTCTGTTCGTCGTCCTGATTTGTCTGCTGGTCTACTTCTGTTACGTCGTCTACAGGTAGGAAGTTAAAATACGTGTTCATCTAAACTACTTTCACATGACTCCCTTCATTAAGCAGTCAGCTGTATTGTGATTGTCTTATCGCATTCAATCACGTACTTATGAGATGTCGTACTAGTCAGGTGTTTGCTCGTTCACACAACGACTCGTGTAGTACTCGGGTTATAAAATATATGCACAGCTTAATGTGCAGGGTAACTGCTTCCACGAACAACATTGTTCAAAGTATTGGAAATAGCAATTATCATTATGAGCTCATGACCCGAGAATATGGTAAAATTACTACGTTTGGAAGCACTGAGGTGGAACAGCAGAACTTGTTCTTCTCATTAAATCGATATTTTAATTCGTTCGCTTATGTCCACAATGTTCGCCCATTCGCGGCTAATTTACCATTCATTTTCCTCGGAATGTCATCCATGAACTGTTGTCAGTTTAGCTACGACCGCTAGATGGCAGCAAAATCGGAACACAGTCATACATCCCAATTGTGCAGAGCATTCCGAACAGGAACACTAACTAATACTGGGAATAGGCAGTGTTCGACACACTCCATACGTGAAGAAGTACACGAAAGACTGGCTTCATAATTATCCAATTGTCAGGATGTTAAAACACACCATAGATATATAGTAATAAGTACTATATATCTACGACCAGGGCTGGGTCCAATTACGTAATTTTAATTGTAATTGTAATTGATTACAGCAAAATTGTGTAATTGTAATTGTTTATGATTTCAAATTTGTGCTGTAATTGTTATATTTTGTATAATTGAAAATTTATTTCAATTACAATCAATTACAGTACGTTTCATATAACAAACTACCTGAACAAACTATCAATAAAATATAATTTAAGTCTCATACAGGTTCAGGGTTGTTTTATTTAAATCATTGATTTAAATCATGATTTAAATCACTCCAAAAAAATCATTGATTTATGATTTTTTTTACTTCCAATTTTTGTAATCCCTAATTTATATGAATTTAGCACAAATAATTGTTTACAAGCATTGAGATCAACAGAGTTTTGTATGTCTTTTAATACAAAAGCACAAAATGTGCACACCTGTGTAGCTGTATTGACACCAGATAGCCTGACAGTCAAATATTTTATGACATTGTGTATGTCTGAGCTATTCCCTTTTTGACTGCAGTGAAGCTACACAAAGTTGTCTTCCAGAGGAAGTATCTTTTCAAGTCAGAAGCCCTGGGTTAAAGTCCACTTAGAGCTTGTGCTAGTTGTTCTCAATTCAGTATGTTGACTCAAATGAGACAGTCTGGGCTTCCATTGTTTAATACTGTACCAGTTTGCAGTCTGGTTAGAGACCCTTAGTGTACACAGGGCCATGGACAGGTGCTAATCCACACTCTCAGCAAACAATAATTAGCACTGCTACAACCACAGACACACAGCATGCTTTCCTTCTCCAAGACAGATTATGCAACTACAGGAGGTGAAGCCTTGTGGACATTGTCTAATGTCTTTATATGAGCAAAAATCATGTACCCTCTGTTAAGACAAGTACCTAGATTTTTTTGAAAGAGTTTCTAAATACATCAACATATATATATATATATATATATATATATATATATATATATATATATATATATATATATATATATATATATATATATATATATATATATATATATATCAAACGGCGTTTATGTGAGCAATGCGGCCAGGTTCCTATTTTTTAAATAACCCTCTAGGCCGACTAAAACACGTGACCATTTAATCCAATCCTATGATCGGCCTCGCTTTCAATATTTTCAAGAGTCAAAGGTAAACATTTTACTCTCTTCTAAAAATTTGTTTCCCACACTCCTACCCCATCTGCACCTGTTTAATTCCGATTTCTCAGTGGGTCAGTTTACTGACTGGCTGTTATGGGAGGTTCAAAACAATGTCTGCATACTTGTCAGATGTGTGGATCTATTGTCATAATATTCGTACTTTATAGTTAAATATACAGTGATTTGTTATTGCTATCGTAATCATCATCAGGGGTTTTAGGGCGAAGTCAGGTACTGACGCTTTCCCCTTTTTTGTAGGTAATGTGTACACAAGGTTTTTACCCTTGTTTGTAGTATGGTGGGGTCCTCCACCTGCGTGTGGTCGGTTCCCCCACCTTTGCTGTTAGTTGGTGAATTTTCAATTACCTAGTTGATGATGTCGTTTTATATTATATATGCATATTGTATTCTTGCATAATCAGTTGGCTTACTATAAAAGCTCGTATACAAACATACATCTGTCTTGTACTTTTGTCTTCAGCAAACTAGCCACGATTCCGAGTCAAGTAGCATTGTCCCACATAAATATATATATATATATATATATATAATTTATTAATGTCTATAAACCAGATTTAAAATATATATTTATATAATAAAAATATGTTTAAACGGCTGTCTTTTTATTTAGTACAATTCAAAATTTAAGCCACAATTCTTCAACAATTTACAATCATTACCGTTATATTTGTTTATCAATTGTGTACAAAATATTGAAATTCAGCAAAAGTGCAAAACTATATAATTAACAAATGCTGAATATATTTGGTTCCGCATAATGTAATTGTAATTGAAATTGAAACAGTGTAATTGTAATTGTAATTTAATTGAAAAATTATGAGTGTAATTGTAATTGTAATTGAACTAAAAATTTAAATGTAATTGTAACTGTAATTGATATAATTATGTGTAATTGAACCCACCCCTGTCTACGACCACACCTTGTTGCACTAGACAATTGTGTAATAAAATGGATAGTTAAGTAATAATTTCTAGGCTACTGAGATCCCTCGAGCTGACCCTTTATCCCCGGTTTCTTGGGCTCAAGCACATGACGGTTTACATCCCAATCGTGCAATTTTTTTGGACTTTTTAAATACTAATTATTTGTTGTGACACATGTGAGTGTTTCATAGATTCGAGAACAAAAACGTTGCTACATGACGTCATAATAGGTAAAAGCCTTTTTTTATAGCATTTCAATAATGGCGATCTAGTTCCACCGACAATAACACCGAATCGTGTCATATGTTATGATTATCATGTCAAAACGTGTTAGCGATCCAGATTGAACTGGTGGACTGCATTAATACATGAATAATTGTTTATGTCGATTAATCGGAGTTGCAGTCGGATTAATATGATCTCAAACAATTGAACATTCATACAAAACCGACATCGGACCGAATAAGATTTTCAATGTGTAAAATCCAAACATGAAATTATTTGTCACATTTGCCATTATTTTGATGTCACAGACACAACTGTTTGTGTTATTAACTTCGTCAGTCAATTAGCATATAGTCTTGCAATGTTCCAGTGGGCAAAAATGTGTCTGAAAAGTGTCTGAAAATACGTTCATTTAACCACTGGCCGTCCACGTTTGCCCACGTGCGCCCATCGACTTCTACGTGTCACCCATGTGTGTCTAATTGACAAATCATGTCTTGCAGAGATAAAGAACTCGCAAGGAAAGAAGCCGCCTACATAGAAGAAGACGAAGCTCGAGATGATTACGTCGACATAGATGATCCTCTGTACGAACACATTCGTACAGTTCGTACAGCCGTCATCGGGATGGACCGCGACAAACCGAACGACGTTGATGGACAGATTCACAGCAATGGTCACGTGACTGTAGACATAGAAAATGACGTCGGCGACGTTGAAGACTTGACCGGAGGAATATCGTTTGACCCGTCTTTCGAGACGGCTGGCCAAAGAAACAGTCGGGTCATCATATCGGACAATGGACTTTACAGGTAAAGCGAGAGAGCTTGTACTGGTGAAATCAGCATATCATGTTATTGCTTTGACGGGACGTAGATTTACAAGTATTTGAAACTACTCATAATATTCCACATTACTCTTCAGGTGCATATTACTTATGTTGTGATTTGACCTCAACAAAGTGTAAGAAATTGTGTTTATTTCAAATGCTTCTTTTGAGGTTACATTATGTATGTTGAATATTTCGAATTATAGCTAGTCTAGTTGTGACAAGATACTCACTCACTCGGTCGCTCGATTGCGAACCCAGTAACATACATACGTACTTACTCACACGCACGCATGCACGCACTCACGCACGCACGTACACATACACATGCACGTTACAATAGTTGGTTTGCTGTTATAAGTCGGTGTTATTCGTATGCGTAGAACAGCTACAATCAAACATATACTGTTTTATCCCACAGCTCAATCGACCGAGAGGACGACGGCATTGAAGCAGTGGACTGCGACACGAGGCAGACCACTGGTGTCGTTTCACCGGATCCAGCAATGGAGACCCACGTCTCTGTCTACGAAGACATAGATACGGTTAGACGACACACGAGCAAAACCGACTCTTCCGAACAGGACGAGACACTTTCAACGGATGGTAGCGAAGCGAGCTGTACCAATGAACAGGGGGAACCAATATACTCAAAGCCGGATATGTCGAAAAAAGTCAACCGACAATCCGTATTACCGGAAGCTGACGCTACAGCCTCGTTATCGCAGAGCACCGACTCCGCCATTGCTGAATGCGACGAAACACCACCATCAGTGCCAACAAAATCAGACATTTTGATGGAGTGATATTATATATTTTATTAAAAAGTAACGACGAGAAAGAATAGTTGATATTTTACACGTCCATTCTGCTCGAACAATCACTGCAAAAGTCGTATATTTAATTGTTTCCATAACTATCCTAATAAGTATTGTTTGTGGTTGCATAGTAAGACTGATTATTATCGACTTATTCAAATGGATATTATTATTGTGGCATTTTCTTTTGTTCATTCCTGATTATCATGTTACTTATTGTATATATATTTTATATTTAATGTTATTTAATCTATATTAGCGACATTGGTCATTAATATTATTTTGCACAAACCAGTTTTCTGCGTGTTCTTTGGGTTTTCGCTCTGGGAGTTCACGTTCCATGTTTGTCCACAAATAGGATGATTCTTTATAGTGAGAACGGTCTATCCTATGTAAGATACCCGTTTTTCTTCTTTATTCAGGCGATCCGAGCTTGAAGTGTATGTTATTTTTATTATATAATAATATGCTTCATATACAATATCTCTCTTGAAATAGATGGTAATATATTAATGCATTAAATATCGACAGCCATAAAAGACAATTATTATGGAAAACCCTGGCTAAAATTAGTTCGCCAGATGGAGAAACATATGTTTTTGAGATCAAACAGGTGTCGGACAAGGATATGCATTGGCTCCTTCCTATTTATACTTACACTGCTGGCTGTGTCCAGCGAAGGACAACGGGTATAACACAGAGTCTGCGACTACTGTCAGATACATTAATCGAAGCACATAAACCTACATTAGCACTGCACGAACAAACAGCGAGGGTAGGACTCAACATTAACACGAAAAAGATCTAGTATACGAACCTCAAAAACACGACCTCCCACTAAAACTAGAGATGGGATATTAGTAGAAGAAGAAACAATTTCCAAGTATTTAGTCTCGAGCTTAGAAAAACCCTGGTTTGGCAAGTCACCAACAAGTTAACCCATATGTGGTAATCTGAACTACCCCAAATGCTAAGACTAACCTAATGTGTTCCTGGTGACGGTAGTTACAGTCATTATGCAAGGAGCTGTAAACTGGACCCTGACGAAACATCGCGGGGCTAGACAGGACGATTGCTGCACACAACTTACACTGATTACTGAATATAAGTTGACAGAGCCAAACACCAAACATGACACGGCTAGACAGGACGATTGCTACACACAACTTACCACTGATTACTGAATATAAGTTGACAGAGCCAAACACCAAACATGACACGGCTAGACAGGACGATTGCTACACACAACTTACCACTGATTACTGAATATAAGTTGACAGAGCCAAACACCAAACATGACACGGCTAGACAGGACGATTGCTACACACAACTTACACTGATTACTGAACATAAGTTGACAGAGCCAAACACCAAACATGACACGGCTAGACAGGACGATTGCTACACACAACTTACACTGATTACTGAATATAAGTTGACAGAGCCAAACACCAAACATGACACGGCTAGACAGGACGATTGCTGCACACAACTTACACTGATTACTGAACATAAGTTGACAGAGCCAAACACCAAACATGACACGGCTAGACAGGACGATTGCTGCACACAACTTACACTGATTACTGAATATAAGTTGACAGAGCCAAACACCAAACATGACACGGCTAGACAGGACGATTGCTACACACAACTTACACTGATTACTGAATATAAGTTGACAGAGCCAAACACCAAACATGACACGGCTAGACAGGACGATTGCTACACACAACTTACACTGATTACTGAATATAAGTTGACAGAGCCAAACACCAAACATGACACGGCTAGACAGGACGATTGCTACACACAACTTACACTGATTACTGAATATAAGTTGACAGAGCCAAACACCAAACATGACACGGCTAGACAGGACGATTGCTACACACAACTTACACTGATTACTGAATATAAGTTGACAGAGCCAAACGCCAAACATGACACGGCTAGACAGGACGATTGCTACACACAACTTACACTGATTACTGAATATAAGTTGACAGAGCCAAACACCAAACATGACACGGCTAGACAGGACGATTGCTACACACAACTTACACTGATTACTGAATATAAGCTGACAGAGCCAAACACCAAACATGACACGGCTAGACAGGACGATTGCTACACACAACTTACCACTGATTACTGAATATAAGTTGACAGAGCCAAACACCAAACATGACACGGCTAGACAGGACGATTGCTACACACAACTTACACTGATTACTGAATATAAGTTGACAGAGCCAAACACCAAACATGACACGGCTAGACAGGACGATTGCTACACACAACTTACACTGATTACTGAACATAAATTGACAGAGCCAAACACCAAACATGACACGGCTAGACAGGACGATTGCTACACACAACTTACCACTGATTACTGAATATAAGTTGACAGAGCCAAACACCAAACATGACACGGCTAGACAGGACGATTGCTACACACAACTTACACTGATTACTGAACATAAATTGACAGAGCCAAACACCAAACATGACACGGCTAGACAGGACGATTGCTACACACAACTTACACTGATTACTGAATATAAGTTGACAGAGCCAAACACCAAACATGACACGGCTAGACAGGACGATTGCTACACACAACTTACACTGATTACTGAATATAAGTTGACAGAGCCAAACACCAAACATGACACGGCTAGACAGGACGATTGCTACACACAACTTACACTGATTACTGAACATAAATTGACAGAGCCAAACACCAAACATGATACGGCTAGACAGGACGATTGCTACACACAACTTACACTGATTACTGAATATAAGTTGACAGAGCCAAACACCAAACATGACACGGCTAGACAGGACGATTGCTACACACAACTTACCACTGATTACTGAATATAAGTTGACAGAGCCAAACACCAAACATGACACGGCTAGACAGGACGATTGCTACACACAACTTACACTGATTACTGAACATAAATTGACAGAGCCAAACACCAAACATGACACGGCTAGACAGGACGATTGCTACACACAACTTACCACTGATTACTGAATATAAGTTGACAGAGCCAAACACCAAACATGACACGGCTAGACAGGACGATTGCTACACACAACTTACACTGATTACTGAACATAAATTGACAGAGCCAAACACCAAACATGACACGGCTAGACAGGACGATTGCTACACACAACTTACACTGATTACTGAATATAAGTTGACAGAGCCAAACACCAAACATGACACGGCTAGACAGGACGATTGCTACACACAACTTACACTGATTACTGAATATAAGTTGACAGAGCCAAACACCAAACATGACACGGCTAGACAGGACGATTGCTACACACAACTTACACTGATTACTGAATATAAGTTGACAGAGCCAAACACCAAACATGACACGGCTAAACAGGACGATTGCTACACACAACTTACACTGATTACTGAATATAAGTTGACAGAGCCAAACACCAAACATGACACGGCTAGACAGGACGATTGCTACACACAACTTACACTGATTACTGAACATAAATTGACAGAGCCAAACACCAAACATGACACGGCTAGACAGGACGATTGCTACACACAACTTACACTGATTACTGAACATAAATTGACAGAGCCAAACACCAAACATGACACGGCTAGACAGGACGATTGCTACACACAACTTACACTGATTACTGAACATAAATTGACAGAGCCAAACACCAAACATGACACGGCTAGACAGGACGATTGCTACACACAACTTACACTGATTACTGAATATAAGTTGACAGAGCCAAACACCAAACATGACACGGCTAGACAGGACGATTGCTACACACAACTTACCACTGATTACTGAATATAAGTTGACAGAGCCAAACACCAAAATGAGGTCGTTAGTGAAGACCTTCTCATAGCCCGAACAATGGGATAATCGGGAAATTACCACCGGACTAAAAAATATCATAGAAAACGTGCTATTCTGGTAATTCAAAGATGGATCGTGTCGGGATCACGAAACAAGACATTCGTTCAACTGCTTAAAGAGATAATACGTGGCTGGCTGCTCGTTGAAATCATACGTAGCACTAAATGCTTTGATTGACAAAGTGTGTGCTAAAACGTTTTTTTTCTGTCCACGCCTACCGTACGTTTACAGTTTTTGTAAACAGCAGTTTCTATTGACACATAACAGGTGGGGCGAACTGGGTGATTCACACCTGCTATTATTAGAAACCGGAGTCAACGCAACTGCAGAAAGACACACCCTTTTATCACATGTTCCCTTCTCTGGAACACTCGAGTTCAGTGGTCCATAACTCAACCTGTTTGTAGGATAGCTAGACTAGTGGCTCCACCCCGCGAATGACGATGAAGCTGTTTTCGTACATCTTTTAAAGCTGTTTCCTCAAATGGTTCAGCCCACCTCGAATCCGGTTCATTTATGTCCAGATGTGTAGTGCGTGCCTAGCTTAAGTAATGTGTAGTGTGTGCCTAGCTGAAGTAATGTGTAGTGTGTGCCTAGCTTAAGTAATGTGTATTGTGTGCCTAGCTTAAGTAATGTGTAGTGTGTGCCTAGCTTAAGTAATGTGTAGTGTGTGCCTAGCTTAAATAATGTGTAGTGTGTGCCTAGCTTAAGTAATATGTAATGTGTGCCTAGCTTAAGTAATGTGTAGTGTGTGACTAGTTTAAGTAAGGTGCGCAGCCTTTTTAAAAAACGCCTATTTTTGTTCAAATCATCGAAAGAATTTACTTCAGTCGTTAGATCTGGTAAGGATCAAAATAGTGGATATCCAAAATGGTAAACACTGCGCTAGTCAATGCCGATCATGGACTTCCATCCTGTAGCCGATCACATGACAAAGTTACGAAATTTCACCAAGGGTGAAAATAATTTTTCAACATTTCGATTTTCACTTCACTTCAACTATCAATTTGCAGTGGGTACTACGAATGTTTGTTTTTCGCAAATTTTATTTGAAATGAGAATTGAGGAGGCACCTTTAACAAGATTTAAACTATTTAGCAAGATTGCCATCCAAGCCAAATGCCCAGATGGCAAGTGGACAAGGAAGCCATTGGCTTATCGATAGTATAATTTTTTTCGAGTAACCCACCCTCCTGAGATATGTGTCAACCTTGTTTTTAAACATATTCACGCTGCTATCAGTTACACAATCTGTAGATAATTTGTTCCATTCAATGATTGTCCTCTATGAGAACGAGTACTTCCTGATATCCTTTGCTAATATTACCCCATATCCTCTAGGTCTATTATCTTTCTAGAGTGTGAAAACATATTTCTATCAATATTTTCATACCAATTCAATATCTTAGCAACTTCAATTTGATCTCCTCTTAACATCCCAGTCTTTAAGGTTTTTAAACATTTTAGGCATTCTTCATAGCTAAGGTATCTTAGTTCTGGAATCAGTTAGTTGTTCTCCTCTGTATTCTTTCAAGCGTATCTATATCCGTGTTACGATAGGTTTGTATACAGTATTCTAAATGAGGCCTAACTATTGTTTTATGCAGATGTATACTTAGCTTTATGTCCTTGTATGTTATATTTCCCCTAACCAACCCTAGAATTTGATAACCCTTTGAAGTAGGGTGGGGCAATACGCCTACTTTTTTCGGGAAATCGACTCATGGGAAAACCTTTTAGATATATCTCTGATATATTGGACGTATCACCTAGTTTATTATCTTAGCTGAAAATCTTGTCTTGACATTTTCGATGTTCAATATCACAGAAAAAAGTTATAGCCATTTTAGCAGAGGTCCTGAAAATGGGCGTTTTGCCCCAGGGGTGGGGCAAAAGCCCGCCCCTGGGCGTTATGCATTAATCAGCTTCATTTAATTATTAGTTTACTTATTTCGCATTACCAAAGTGATGGTATTATTGGTACACTTCAGTATAGCGAAACCTTAATGCACATCATAGTAAAAAAAATGTAAATAATTTTATTAAGAAACGTGACTGAAATTGTTAATTAATTAGCTCCTCTTCTCTGAAATTCAACAAGTGCGTTATATCGTATATGTTTATTATAAACTGTCATACGCAGGCGGAACTTATCAACTCGTCTACTCACTTTCAGATTCAAATCTGACAGATAATAGTACGTCCCGCCCTGTGCGTTTCGCCCCAACTAATGTTGGCCTTTTTGCCCCACACGTTCGATATTAACATGTCACCTTCTGTATATTACTGGCTTTTATCACTCGCATCCACAACATTCACAACATTAATGATTACATATTTGTCTACTGCAGACACTCAACGCGTTGTCTCAGTTTCTTATGGTTACTGCCCACAAAACGACTTTTAGGGTGACAATTTTTATAATTTATAGAATCAAAAGTTTTACATTAAAAAAATATCGCATGAATTTCGTTTTCTGCCACCATATTCTAACTAAATGTGAAGAATTGTATGTGGCTTCATTTGGCGATCTCGAAATTCTTATTTTCGCGGTGTGAAACTAGTTAGAGGATGGGCTTTATGCCCCAAAACTTGCGTTATGCCCCATGCTACTATATATATATATATATATATATATATATATATATATATATATATATATATATATATATATATATATATATATATATATATATATATATATATATATATATATATATATATATATATATATATATATATATATATATATATATATATATAATAAAGGTTCTAATACTAATCCTTGTGGTACTCCACTCAAAATTTATTTCCACTTTGAAACCTCCACATCTACTACAATGCGCTGTCTTCTGTCAGTCAGCCATTTTTCTTTCCAGTCGATTATGCCATCCCCGATACCACGTCGTCGGCGGAAGGTTACTCACTTTCGCAAGCATCAATAAACCACGTAAGAAAAGCGGTAGTAACACTTATAGGAAGTATGTTGTGTTTGGGGTATATATTATATTCTACGGGTCGATTTTGCGAACAATAGAAACTCGCACGAAGGGAAATAAATCCATCACATTTGGCGAATGTTTGTGATCGACGACCTTGCCAACCTACCAGTATTTCTAAAACTTTAACTAGCTCATCAATCATGTTCATGAAACGCAACGAGAAACACAAAGGATATCACAATGTTTTGTTCAATGTTAATGGTAATAGGGATGACGCACACGTCCGGGCCTGAGACATTAAGAACGTTAAAGCACATTTGCTATGATTTGATTTCATTGCTAAATGATTTACTGGTCATTCCAGTTGATCTATGACAACATAGTAGCTACAATTTGAGAGAGATATATATGCTTCGTTAACATGTTGCATTCTACTTCCATTTACGAATACATCACATTTCTTCTTCCGCCCTAGCGGGTCGTGGGCCACATCACGAACTGTTTTCCGCCCTCTCGACGACTTGTCTCCATCTCTCTCGATCTTCTGCCATTTTCATCCATTTCCTGCTGTTCACACCTGCCTTTTCCATGCCGCTATTCACGTTATGCCACACGCTTTAACACCCCTAATGTCACACTTAGCTCGATTAATCTCTAAATGTTTACTGCCCATCGCAAACTGCTACAAACCGCCATAATTTTCATGTGTTTCTTCATTCCTATCTTTTCTCGTAATTCCACCATCACCCTTCTGTACTTACATTCTCGTTGCGTGAATATACCAAATTGTTTAGCACACTTAGGAATTCTCTGTTTGTTCGTAGAATGCGACATACCTCCCAAATCCCCCAAATCCATATTGCATACTGGAAATCCGTGTGATGTAGCATGCTTGAAAACACGCTGAGTTGGCGGGTTCATATAAATGCTAGGTATGAATAAAGTGAAGGTATACATACCGGGAGTTACACATTGTTTTTTTTAAGAGTTATACTCTCAGTGATGTGTGACAACATTGGAAGAGGAGTGACATTTTTATTTAGCGGACATTCACTTGAATCCATCAACACACGAAGAGATAAGAACACCGGGGGTTAAAGGTGTTGGCGGCTCGGTAAACAACCTGTTTAGTAGTCAACTTCTGGCTGTTGCTGACGCCACTGTAATGCAACAGCCAGGTATCAAGGAGGTGAAAGCTGTGGCAGCCAGATAAAATTCTACCCGTACGATCGATACCGAAGGCGAACAAGACGGTCATGTAAAGACCATGTGTATCGGTAACTGTCCAGTCCAACCAGCTGGTCAGCTCAGAAAGAAGGAAAGAGGAGCCAGGAGGATAATGCAAATGTTTTCATTTGTTGTTGTTTGGTGGACTTGTTTGGTGGAGTGTTGGCTATGGTCCCAGGTTGACAAACTTGCAGGATTTTCGTTAAGTAGGTGTTCTGAATATTGGAAAGTATACCAGAGCGTGTTTACAGTGCACTCAGTGGAACCTCTAAGCAAGTGATTGCCGTAGCAGGTACTCCCCAATAATTGTGCGGAATTCGGTAAATGCGTTTGAGCCTTGCACATTGCTTAGCACCGTCTAAGCCATGCATCTTCTTCTGTTCGCGTGCATGGTCCTTTCTACATGGCATACATGAATACATACTTGCGCTGTGCGAAATCACCACAAATCACGTATGGAGAGCCGTAGCTCGGATTGTCCATGAGTAAGACGGGATTCGTGTACCACATGTTGTTGTTTCGAAACTTAGGCAACGTTCACCCCACTTTGCCGGTGTTTTTTTTTATTTACTTTTGGTCCCTTCTATCTGGTTGCTGTGCCAGGAAAAATGCACTATCGTACACGGGAGGGGAGTGTAACCTCTATCTGTCAGCCACACGAATCACGGCAAAAGCATCCATGGTGCGGTTCATTCAATTACCTCGTACAAGGACACACGATTGTCACCCTAAGCGATAAGATCCAAGCGGCAACTGCACAAGAAAGATATTGGCTTACAGTCCACACAATTATCATTTACGTGTACCCAGTCCTTATCAGATACATGTCCATTTTATTTGTTCCGACATATTCACACTGCTAACAGTAACACAATAAGTATACACTATTTGTCCTATTCTTTTGTTGTCATCTGGAAGAACGAGTTATTTCTCATATCTAATCTGTTATTTTACACTAATGTGTTCTTGTTTCGTTGTCCCCTCTAGTTCTACTTTAAGTTTGACGAAAATCTTTCTATCATATCTTCATTACCATTCAGTATTTTACTGATTGAATCTACATGGCCGGTTACACATAGATGAAAAATTGTTGGACTTTCGATAAGCCACTATCTGGATGTTTTCCTTGGATGTCAATATTGCTAAATATTGCTAAACCCTGTTAAAAACCAAAAGACATTGTACCGAAACGAGACATAATACATAAACCAAACAACGTAACTCGCATATGCAATTACGGAAGACATCCTTTCGCGCGGTATCAGTTACGCGAGACGATTTATCGGGGATGACCTGGCGTTGGGCGGGATCGTGTTAAATCGACGCTCAAGCAGCCTCGCCCATCGCAGTAGCCGAACCCGAAACATGGCCGCCAACACCCGCTCTCCGATGATCGTCGTCACATTTCTCTTCTTTCTCCTCCGGGAACACCGTCTTGTTGAAACTGCAGGTAAGTTGGCATATGTTGAGCGAAGTGTGTGTATTGTAAAGGGTGTTCATACAGGAGGATTTGCAGTTGAACATCTGCTTCGTCATCGATGTTGGATTTAGCGTAACGCGTGCGTTTTTGAGCGCTCATCTGCTCTCGGGTGTCGACGTGCGCACCGAATCTGCTGGTAAACACTGAGCAACTAGTATGCTACTGTAGTATAGTGGCAAACAAGGCTATGTATGTATAAGAAATCATACCAGTCAACATACGTTGTGCACGTTGTGTAAATATCAGCTAAATAGATGTGAAGGCGTGCCGCGGTTACTTTGATCGGTCACGCTTAAAAGCAACAAGCAAGCACGGGAGACCAAATATACAAACATAATTTGTATGAAGAGATTACTCTTTGCATCAATTGTACAATACTCGTCCAGTCACTTCGACAAAACAGAAAGTATTAGTCGCATTGTAAGATAAACTTATTCCAGGTAATATGTTTTGTCACGAAGAAGGTAACACTGTATGTGCTTGGGTATCAAAAAGTAGCGATAATCTTTAATTTGAATAGTGAACCGTAAGTCCGTCCATTGCCAAAAGTCAAGTATAAATATCTAGCTAACTGGCATTTATTAATTAATTGACACGGAAGAGAGCACCGATAAACAGCTCTATTTATATTGGTAACAACTGTGTAAACAGCAAACTCTTCAACGTAGTCAACAATTACTAAATGCATCTGTATCCAGCATGAGTATGTATTATTGCAACACAAACACACGAATGGTGGGCTATCAATCGACTCAATCTTAAATCGACTACTGTGTTCTTCGTGCGCAAGCATGCATACATCGCTCTATGTTTTGTTCGAAACTATTCAATGTGGTGCGGATGGTGATTACTCATCCTTTCTGTCACAATTTATCAATCGTATTTTTCCTGAAATACAATGGGAAACATGAGACGTGCATCTACAGTGGAGACATCACTCAGCCTTTACGTTATATTATACGAAATATTTAATTTATATGTGTTAATTAGTCACGTAGTTTTAAATGGTAGGAGTCAACACAACGAGGTATTCATTCCAACATAGCTATAACCACGAATGTGTATTTTTGTGTTGTAAAGCGCCATAGAGCGCTAGGTGATTATGGCGCTATATAAATATCGTATTTTATTATTATTTTTCATATGTTTAATACACAAATGTGTACCCTAATTGCAATTCGTCCTCTTAAAAGTTCACGGTAAAAATAGTAACAACAACACTAATAATTAGTAATAATCCTTCTTTATTCACAATAAACTTGTAAAATATTTGAATATAAATATATATGCAAATGAATATAGCTTTGTCTAAACATAAGTAATTGTGTTAGTCATTGAGGGCGCTCACACTCCAACACAGGCATATAAGATCATTGCAATACAAACTCAACGTATTTGGAAAAGACAGCACACCGTCCCTTTCGACTGACAGTTTGATGTTCAAGCACTCTGCCTACTTTTCACACACGTGACTATTTTGATGTTTTTTTGTCAGAAATCAGTGCAACCTACTTATGTAACGCAAATAATATAGGCAATAAGAATAGCACGTTAGGGTTTGTTTGTATCTGGTTTTGTTTGTATATTTTGAGATTCCTTCGAACCTTTGCCATATTAAGTGGTATTGCATCGAACTTGATATTGTTGTTTATTTGTTGTCGTAAAAATTACTAATAATTAGATTATATTACCGAACTATTATCAACTAGAAATATAGCTAATATAACGTCATTTATTTAGTTTTCATCGCTTTTAACTATATATATATATATATATATATATATATATATATATATATATATACATATATATATACATATATATATATATATATATATATATATATATATATACATATATATATATATATATATATATAATATATATATATATATATATATATATATATAAGGCTGACATTTTATTGGCGTACGCGGGAGCCATGGGATTGGTCCACACAATAAAACATGCGCCCGGTGTGAGTTAATTAGTTAATCAGTTAGTTAGTTAGATTATACAGCCGCTGGCTATTCCACGTTCCACTCCAAATAGTGGCGCCGATGGCCCTAACCCACTGTAAAAAAACTAAAAGTGTTACGACTCCTTCGTGGGGGTCGTAGATAAACATCTGAACGTTTGGCGCCAGATGTCGAAACCGCCTAAGAGGAGTAGCATTTGTATACGTTACCCACATTATAGTAAGATTGTAACTATCCATATAGACGACTTAAACTAGATATGAAATACTATTGCCTTTTCTACCCGTTCATTGCCGGGTAGATCAGCTAGTGTTATCATAGTGTTATAATATGTTGTATATAATGTTATTGTCTTTGTGAAATATAATACCACCACGGGCGAGAAACAACAACAGATCAACAACTTTTCGGCGAAACGACGCTGGTAAGTATGTAAATATATGTAGCAGTGAAGCTACCCAAAATAAATCGTCTAAATGACTTATCGTCCAACATGTTGTTACGATTGATGTTCATGATGAACCGATGAAACAACACAATGAGGGATATAACAATTAGTTTCACAAACTTGTCTTTTTGATCTTTTCATACCTAAGTAACACAAAACGCAGGAAGGAAGAGAAATTGTAAACATGACGATTGTAGATAAATTAGAAAGATATATATGCACAATATCCCTGTTTGTCTTACGGTATATTCGGTATGGTATATATTAGTAGGGTATGTAAATGTGCTTAAAGAAGCCTCAGGAAATATTTACAAGCACAGTGATATGCTAGACAGGTTTATTTGTCACTGTGTATTTGCTACGACCGGGTTTTGAACCTAGTAAATTTGAAGATGCAGTCGTTTTAAATAATTATGATTCACCAACTATAGGTGTAACTTTCCATCCGTTACCGGAGGTGTGATAATAGTCAACGACTAGTCAGTAGTACAACGAGTAAAGCTTGGGCCATGCTGTCAACAAATTTACAATCTCATATTACAATACGTCATCGATTGAATCAATGCTTTAATAGAAGGCTTTGTGGCGACCCACCTAGTGAACATAACAAGTAGGATTCGTCATACTATTAGGAGTTACTCGAATCACCTTAACTGTGGGCGTGACTGGTGATGCTGGTGTCTGCTGTCGGCTTTGAAGTAAAAATAGTTAGTTGAATCGGAGCTTTGACCGATGTACCTTCAAATCAAACATGAGCGTGTAAAGCCAGGTAACCATGCCAACACTTTAAAGTTACATACATACATACATACATACATACATACATGCATGCATGCATACATACATACATACATACATACATACATACATACATACATACATGCATGCATGCATACATACATGCATACATACATACATACATACATGCATACATACATGCATGCATGCATGCATGTATGTATGTATGTATCCCTCTCTTCCTCTCTTTCCCTCTTCCTCTCTCTCTTCAATTCTTCTTCTCTTCCTCTCTCCCTCTCTTCCTCTCTCCTTCTCTTCCTCTCTTCTCCTCTCCCTCTCTTCCTCTCTCCTGCTCTTCTTCTATTTCTCTCTGCTTCTCTTTCTCTCTCCCTCTCTTCCTCTCTCATTCTCTTCCTCTATCCTACTCTCCTTCTCTTCCTATCTTCTTCTCTTTCTCTCTTGTTTTCGTCCTCTCGTCCTCTCTACATTCCTCTCTATCTATCTATCTATCTATCTATCTATCTATCTATCTATCTATCTATATATATATTCATATATATATATATATATATATATATATATATATATATATATATATATATATATATATATATATATATCTTTCTCTCTCTCACCCATCAACCTGTCACCTTCTCCTTCACTTCACTTCACTTCACTTCACTTCATTCTCTCTTTCTCTCTCTCTCTCTCTCTCTCTCTCTCTCTCTCTCTCTCTCCGTGTGTACAACTCAGCCGTTTTACGCACACACATGAACCACGCCCTTGACTCGCGCAACGTGTGAAATTGATATATAACACCACCAATTTCATCATAACTGATCGTTCATCTTACCGCGTTATGCATAGCTTTTTTGTGCGGTACCGGCTTGTGTTACCTGACATCACAGTGAACACAGTAAGTAGGCTATTCGAATGTTGGTTGTCATGTAACAGTTTCATACATTTCAACCGATACCGATTCAACCTAAAATATGGTTATATTTGATTTTTGCAAAACAAATGCATATGTCAATGCGTGATTTACTCCCCATGCTAGGAATTACTGAACTGAACGTCCATGTCATAAAATCATGCTTCACTAACAACACGTTTCTAACACTTGTCTCGGTGGAAATTCCAATCTAAATATTGGAGAGAGTTCATAATATGAAATAAGATCACGTGTTAGCGTAAATTATAGTATTACATGGATATCTCGTCACCAGTAGGCCTACTCTGCACTAATTACGCAGAAAATCCATTGTTCTTCTAATTGTAATCAATAATCGCTCAAAAACCAGGACGACTATAAACTCATATCCATATCGCACCGTGTTTCTCGTGATGTAGTCTGCCATCTTGTGAACATACAATTCGTGAACATACCATTCGTGAACATACCATTCGTGAACATACCATTCATGGTCATTCTGTACACATGTTTGGATAATAACGATCCGAGTATTTTAAATTGCAGCTAAAATTGCGTTTTTTAAATAAATTTCACTAATTTAAAAATGCTCCATATTTTGGCACCCCTTTGAGCCATTTCATTTCTTGCAATCCTTAATGCGAAAACCATTATTCATTCGTGGGCAATATCAACCGAAAAAAACGATACCTTGCACAGTCGTACACACAACTGACTGAAACAAAATTATAATAACGATTTTTAAGCTGGCTTGCTCGTGGAAGTTTCACGTTAATTATTGTTTTTTTTTTTAATATTGGAGTTGACCATGATAATTTAAGCCTATGCCACTTATCACTTACATTGTCTCTGTGCTATTTTTTTAATTCACATTAGTATTTGCATTAATGTTATCATTTTGTTGATGTTGTTGTTGCTGTTTGTACAGCTGATGTTGTTGTTGTTGCTGCTGCTCTTGTCGTTATCATAGCTGTTCTTGTTGTAGATGTTGTTGTTGTTGTTGTTGTTGTTGCTGCTGCTGCTGCTGCTGCTGCTGCTGCTGCTGCTGCTGCTGCTGCTGCTGCTGCTGCTGCTGCTGCTGCTGCTGCTGCTGCTGCTGCTGCTGCTGCTGCTGCTGCTGCTGCTGCTGCTGCTGCTGCTGCTGCTGCTGCTGCTGCTATTCTTAAGCAATATTTCTGTGCTGACTTCGATTTCATTCCTTCTTCAGTGTCGCCACTTAAGTCATGCCACGAGATCACAGAGACCGGCCAGAGAATCTGCTACTACATGTTTTCTAGCCCGAAAAATATGGCTGCTGCACGTGCTCAGGTTTGATAAACGTTTTTCATTGGTTAATACATTGGTCATATATATTAAAGAAAATTCTCATTAGCCGATGCTATGGATCAACTGGCGCAAGATGCAACACCTTTACATAGTGCGTAGCTTCGGCCATAACAAAACCGCGTGTCATAGTATTAGGGTTATAAATTACATGATTATATTTTATATTGGCATTGACATAGCCGTAAGAATGCATTATACATCCATATATGATACGCTATCGTGGAACGTACATAAAATTATATTACTGTACAGCAGGAAATCGGTGATAATATATGACAACCTCGCGTGTTTATCACCGTGAAGTCAAGTAACGTCAGTCGTAAAAGGTGTATTAAGGTAAATTATTATCAAATATAAGTCATTATTGTGACGAGCGTACATGCAATAGGGTTGATTTCGAAATCTAACAGTTATGTCACCTATAAGGAATTGACGTCAGAATTTGGTGTCGTGAAAATTACGGCGGTGTGTTCGTTCGCATTTTTCAAACTTTCCACCGTTTTATTCATATACCACACACCCATATATATATATATATATATATATATATATATATATATATATATATATATATATATATATATATATATATATATATATATACACACACCCATAAATATATATATACCGATATATATATATATATATATATATATATATATATATATATATATATATATATATATATATATGGGTGTGTGGTGTATGCCTTAAACGGTAGGAAGTATGAACAATGGTAACGAACCATGGTCACATGGTGTTTGCAGTGCCAGACGTTCCACGGAGCGCTCGCGTCGCCCTCTGACGGATATGAGAACGAACTACTGAGTGGGTTTATGAAGAACAACTCCATACAGAGGATATGGTTGGACGGACGAGAAACTCGGGTGTCGTGGGAAGACGTTGTTGGTACTGTCAAAGTTACACCAGAAGACGTCATTTGCCAGGCACTCTGTCTTTCAAGTGACTTGTATTGGGTTGTTTTAAGAATGCAAGCGTATTCTAACATAAAGACCCAAACTACATTTTAAAATGTGGTTATTTAACGTATATTTTAGTATGGTGCAGCTCAACTCTCACAACATTTGAATGATCATGTTCAATAATGCGTGTGTGTGTGTGCGTATGTGTGTGTGTGTGTGTGTGTGTGTGTGCGTGCGTGCGTGCGTGCGTGCGTGTTTGCGTGCGTGCGTGCGTGCGTGCGTGCGTGCGTGTGTGTGAACACGTGTGTGCATGTGCACGTATGTTGTTTCTAACACAAATGCACGTGACTAGGCCATATGTTTCTTTCGAATATCGAAACGCCGATTATACAACCATGTCAATTTAAGTAGTAGCAAAAGATGTATCGTTCACCGTTACAGGTCCATACACAGCCTGGTCACAGGAAACACTTGAACGTATTGGACAATACGACTCGTGCGCGTCACTCAGTCAAACTCACCGTTTCCGTTGGGACCGCCGGAAATGTGCGGAGAAGAACGCCTTCATTTGTGAAAGGGGTAATTTGTTTGTTTAAATAAGGTCACGTCACCAACATTATGTACGAACGCCAACATTAACACCTCCATCGTCACCAGCAGCAAGTCGGTCCACATTCGCCATTACAGCCAAAGTTTCACACTGCTCCACCAACAGCTCCCCCTGTCGCTCCACCCACATCCATCGCATCACTTGTCCAGTGTCTCGCATCCACCACCACCTCCACCGCTACTTTCTCTACCACACATCAACAAATCCGTGTGTAGTCTCTAACACAGCAATCATAACCACCCCACATTTACTTTATTTTCTGCATTCACAACCACCCCACAACAACTTCCCTAACTACATTCAGCAGTTCAACAACCACAGCTGCCACATATCGATCCTGTCAACTTACGGCCTGTAAACAAGAACGACAATGTCGCTCGTCTAAACGCACACTCAATTTAGTTGTGCGACACCGGGTCGCTCATCATATCAGGGCAAAACGCGCACTGTAAATCACACTAAGTCGCAGATTAAAAAAAATAATTCCAAGGCATACGTAACATTGATCTGAGTCCATCGACACACACTTCTCCACGACTGCTACAGCGATCACCGAGGCGAACCCGTGCGACGAACCGGACCACATCAGCTGCGGCGACGGCAGCACGTGTCTCATCATCAACCGGTCGAAGGCGACGTGGTTCTCAGCCCGCCAGCAGTGCTTCGACGTCGGCGGCCAACTGGTCGTCGTCAACACCCGGTGTGTTCACGCCATCCTAGCCATGTACCTCACCGACGTCGACGCTAAGTCTCACTTCTGGATGAGCTACACCAACAGTCGCTGGACAAAGAGCAACGGTAAGGTGTTATGTTGGTTTGTTAGTTGATATTTATCAATTCAGTTGCAATTGAAAGGGCTGGATGCCTTGCTTTGTTTTTAATTTATCCATCTTTTTATTTCAATGCCTCGTTGATCTAACACTGAATAGAACACATGTTGATGATATGCGTTTACGCAGGCGATGTGCTGAACTATTTCAATTGGGAAGTTAATCAGCCCAACAGTCCGTCTCAGACTTGTATTGTCAAGAACAGCCATAAGTGGATGGACAGAAGCTGCTCGGAAACCTACCCCTTCGTCTGCCAAGTCAGTAAGTAAACAGAAACTTCAGCACGGTCTACCAAATCTGTCCCATGATAACTAGGCCGTTTGGGCGACGTGACGATGTCCCTAGACACACGCTCTTTCCATATAATTATGTGATCCTCTGCTGTTCTTAGAAGCTTGGCGCAGTTAAGACACGTCCGATCCTTGATGTTATCCATCCATTGCCTCCCATTTTGTGAGATCCCCTGTTTCTCCTTGCAATATGGTGTTTCAAAGGTTGTTCTTCCATCTGACTCGGTGACCAAACAACTGCTAGCCTCCAACGTCCAATATCCTCTTCTCTTTCCATTGTATCTTTACGTCATCTCAAGAACTGCTATGTTAGTTTTGTGGTTTGTGTAATGAACCTGTAATACTCTACGCTTGCACATCATTCATCTATTAGGCATTAATACGCTTTTCCAGCGTGATATATATATATATATATATATATATATATACATATATATACATATATATATATACATATATATACATATATATATATATATATATATATATATATATATATATATATATATATATATATATATATATATATATATATATATATATATATATATATATATATATATATATATTTATATATATACACATACATATATATATATATATATATATATATATATATATATATATATATATATATATATATATATATATATATATATATATATATATATATATATATATATATATATATATATATATATATATGACTCTGCACTGGAAGAAAAACGGAAGAAACTACCTTTTAAATGAAATGTGGAATATCGAACTGTTGTCTCGTGAATAAATAACCCTTCCAATAAATAAATTTGCCCTCTAGCGAATAGGTTCATCACATAGTGTACGTATACATCTGCCCGTTAGCGAATACGCTTGTCACCTCGCAAATAACTCTAATCTCTAATGAAAACTTTGATCTCTTTCGAATACGTCTGTTCTCTAACAAATAAATTTTCCATCTAGCGAAATTGTTTGTTCTCTAAAAAATACGTTTGCTTTCTAACGAATAGGTTTGACGAATACTAGCCCCATAACGAATGCTTTCGAACTATAGCGAATACGTTTGCCCTCTGGCGACTCTGTGGGATGACAGCTACACACAAAGTACACCTACGTTAACGACTTTGTGGGTTGACAGCTACACACAAAGTGCACATACGTTTACGACTCTGTGGGATGACAGCTACACACAAAGTACACCTACGTTTACGACTCTGTGGGATGACAGCTACACACAAAGTGCACATACGTTTACGACTCTGTGGGTTGACAGCTACACACAAAGTACACATACGTTTACGACTCTGTGGGATGACAGCTACACACAAAGTGCACATACGTTTACGACTCTGTGGGATGACAGCTACACACAAAGTGCACATACGTTTACGACTCTGTGGGTTGACAGCTACACACAAAGTACACATACGTTTACGACTCTGTGGGATGACAGCTACACACAAAGTACACCTATGTTTACGACTCTGTGGGATGACAGCTACACACAAAGTGCACATACGTTTACGACTCTGTGGGTTGACAGCTACACACAAAGTACACCTACTTTTACGACTCTGTGGGATGACAGCTACACACAAAGTACACCTACGTTTACGACTCTGTGGGTTGACAGCTACACACAAAGTGCACATACGTTTACGACTCTGTGGGATGACAGCTACACACAAAGTGCACATACGTTTACGACTCTATGGGATGACAGCTACACACAAAGTATACCTGTTGTTACGACTTAATATGTTCGACGCTTTTTCGTACAACAGAAGTACTTGTAAATGTCAAACAATTCACCATGATAGTATGCACATCACAGGACCAGATGAATTCACTCTGTTTGATAATTGGACGTTAATCTTGTTTTTGGACGTTACTTACAGCAACGGGCACAGCAGAAACGGGGAGAACAATCAAACAGGAACAGGAGATTGTGGCGAGAAACACGCAGATTTCTTGTCGTAACGGACTCGTCACAGGTAAAATTTACATTTCTGATAATCCTCCCTCAAATAGACGCCAGATCAGTTCGTTAAAATCTTTAAAGAATCTAAATTTAAAATCGTGCATTGATGTGTCAGTGTCCATAGAAGTCGATTCGCAAATAAGCGTATTCGTCTTGGTCACTTGGCTAGTCTTCTGCATCTTTCAAATATCCCAAGGCATCTAAGATGATATATTCCACAATAACTTATTGTTCCTAAAACTAAGTTTAACTTTAGACAAACGTGTTTTGTCTGTAGGTACGCCAACGGTTTGGAATAAACTCCCCATCACCATCGTCCTCCTCAGCATCGTCATCTACTACTACTGCTACTACTACTACTACTACTACTACTACTACTACTACTAGTAGTAGTAGTAGTAGTAGTAGTAGTAGTAGTAGTAGTAGTAGTAGTAGTAGTAGTAGTAGTAGTAGTAGTAGTTGTAGTAGTAGTATAATTGTAACAGTAACAGTAGCAGCAGTATTAGTAGTAGTAACATTAGTAGTAATAGTAGCCGTAGTAGTAATAGTGGTAATACTAGCAGTAGCAGTTGCAGTAGCATTAGCAGCAGTAATTGTAGCAGTATCAGTAGCAGTAGTAGTAGTACTTGTAGTATTAGTAGTAGTAGTTTTAGTAGTAGTAGTACTAGTAGCAGTAGCAGTAGTACCGTGGCTTCATCAAATGATTGGCCCATGTGGGATGTATAATGTTGCAGCAATTTACAATATAACAATTTACTTGTAAAAACATAATACACGTGGAAACAGTGGCCGTGAGGCAATGTCTAGAAACAGTGGCCGTGAGGCAATGTCTAGAAACAGTGGCCGTGAGGCAATGTCTAGAAACAGTGGCCGTGGGGCAATGTCTAGAAACAGTGGCCGTGAGGCAATGTCTAGAAACAGTGGCCGTGAGGCAATGTCTAGAAACAGTGGCCGTGAGGCAATGTCTAGAAACAGTGGCCGTGAGGCAATGTCTAGAAACAGTGGCCGTGAGGCAATGTCTAGAAACAGTGGCCGTGGGGCAATGTCTAGAAACAGTGGCCGTGGGGCAATGTCTAGAAACAGTGTCAGTGAGGCAATGTCTAGAAACAGTGGCCGTGAGGCAATGTCTAGAAACAGTGGCCGTGAGGCAATGTCTAGAAACAGTGGCAGTAAGGTAATGTCTAGAAACAGTGGCCGTGAGGCAATGTCTAGAAACAGTGTCAGTGAGGCAATGTCTAGAAACAGTGGCCGTGAGGCAATGTCTAGAAACAGTGGCCGTGAGGCAATGTCTAGAAACAGTGTCAGTGAGGCAATGTCTAGAAACAGTGGCCGTGAGGCAATGTCTAGAAACAGTGGCCGTGAGGCAATGTCTAGAAACAGTGTCAGTGAGGCAATGTCTAGAAACAGTGGCCGTGAGGCAATGTCTAGAAACAGTGGCCGTGAGGCAATGTCTAGAAACAGTGGCCGTGAGGCAATGTCTAGAAACAGTGGCCGTGAGGCAATGTCTAGAAACAGTGGCCGGAGGTAATGTCTAGAAACAGTGGCCGTGAGGCAAAGTCTAGAAACAGTGGCCGTGAGGCAATGTCTAGAAACAGTGGCCGTGAGGCAATGTCTAGAAACAGTGGCCGTGGGGCAATGTCTAGAAACAGTGGCCGTGAGGCAATGTCTAGAAACAGTGGCCGTGAGGCAATGTCTAGAAACAGTGGCCGTGAGGCAATGTCTAGAAACAGTGGCCGTGAGGCAATGTCTAGAAACAGTGGCCGTGAGGCAATGTCTAGAAACAGTGGCCGTGAGGCAATGTCTAGAAACAGTGGCCGTGAGGCAATGTCTAGAAACAGTGGCCGTGAGGCAATGTCTAGAAACAGTGGCAGTAAGGTAATGTCTAGAAACAGTGGCAGTAAGGTAATGTCTAGAAACATTGGCCGTGAGGCAATGTCTAGAAACAGTGGCCGTGAGGCAATGTCTAGAAACAGTGGCCGTGAGGCAATGTCTAGAAATCATTAACGAAATGCAAAATAGTAGTGTTGGGTGAACATCGGAAAGCCAGAATGTTACTTGGCATAACTACATAAATTTAGTATGGTGCATTGTGTATGATTGTTATTTTAATAGCTACTAGTCAACGAGTATCCAAGGAGACAATGTGTATGTCAGTGCATGGGATAAGCATAGTCGTATAATCTAATTAACTAACCTAACCCGAAACACAAACATAACCCATTTATGTCACGCATGTATTGTCACTGTTTTAATCGGGTATTATGTGCCATGGCTCGAAAGGGTTGTGTCGTAATAATGACATGGGTTGTTATCCGGTGTTTCTCCATGGCAACGGTCTTCGTGGTTAGAGTGTCTTCCTGTACTTTTAGGACGACCAAAATTAACCTGCGCATTATTCATTTTACGCAGGTCTCGCGTGCAGCGCAGTGGTGGTGGCTCTCATGGTCGGATCACTTTCGACCAAGTTGTACATGGCAAAATTCGCCAAGTAAGTCGGGTCGTCCAGAGAATGACGTTTTCTCATTGTCATAATGTTCAATTTCAAACAGTATCCCAACCAAATGATTAGTACCCGTCGCGTACCGTGCCTGCAAACTTTATCATACGAGAAAGACGGAGATTTGTTCAAGATTCAAAATTATGTTTTACAATTGCAGTTGCATTTTGATCGGCAGATGGCGCCACGGCTATAACTCGGGCCGCCATTAATCGCACAACGAAATATTATATGACCATACGTCATGGAAGTGTATGGGTGCGAGTATCAACGAGCTGTTGAAACGTGTATTTGTTCGATAAGAATAATTGCTATTTTGTAAGTATGGATGGAATAGTGTGTGGGAATGGTACACAGAATGGCACTACATGAGAAACGAAGAACGGTAGAGAACAGGTTGGACAGTGCAAGTTAATGGAATTTAATGGGGACCGGGCGAAAGTAAAGTTATCATTAAATGCGAGGCGAGGTGTCACAGCGATGCCGTGACTGTTGGTACGTAATTAGAAGAATATTTATCCTGCACAGGTGGAATTAAAAAACCAACTGGATCATATTACTTATGGGAACAACTTTTCCACCGGTCGTTCATGGTGTCTAATCGAGTTGCTTTATTACACATGATACATACGGTGTTTGCTTGATCTCGGTAACGATTTATACAAGTGCATATATACACAAAGGAAGCCAGCTAGTAGTAGTATTGTCCATGATTACACTGCTTTGTTCTGACGCGTATTCTCTGATTAGATTAATCCGTATGACGTCCGAGTCCTCACATTAAATTAGGCGCAATTGTCACAACGCAATCCAAATTAAAATAAAAAAATAAACAACTTTGTTTTATAAAAATTCCTACAATCACCACTGACCCTGTGTTTGCGTCAACAGGCACACTCCGGTGCTGGTGGAGACACGTCTACCGAGTCGCACTCCCAGTCATGCTCCGAGTCGCCATTCCGACACCAGCAGCAAAATGTCATCTACGAACGGCCAATTGAGACCCGACTTCATCCGGGCCATGAAATACTCGTCCAACAGCTTCAGCCGCGAACATCAGATGTGGGCCTAGGATGCCCTGGGTCGACACGTCAAGGTTATAATGGCGCCCACTTGTTGAGGGACACCGCATGCGCTCACGTCGCGACTGTCGGTTCCATCTCTGAAATAATTTTCCAAACCACACTTGGTCATTCGTATGTACAAATAATAATAATATATTTAGTGATACATTAACTATATCGTGTTCTTCACTGTATAGGTTAAGTGTCGACATAAAAAATCATATCACCACTATTTTATAAATACGATAACAATTTTAGAACGCGTCGTGCGTGAGTTAGAAATAAGTTGTACACACATTATGTGACTATCCGAAACCTATTTTGTGGAGTATTTTTATTAATAATATCTCTCAAATTAAGCATTCCAAAAAAAGAATAGATTTAGATTCGTTGCAATATTACGTTCATGGGTCACTTTTACGATGTTTAATTGACAATAAGTTTGATAAAAAAAGTATGCAATAATAACTATTTCTGGAAATATCAAGCACTTTTAAATGTAGTGTAAACCATAGAAAGCTAATGATTATAGGTATGTTAATTTTACAATAATGTTGAGAATTTATCAAGTATTTGTAGTGTTTATGTTTCGATATTTCATCTACTCTGCTACTAGTGCAGCTGTGTCACTTTAACTGGATAATCCGTCATAATCCGTCATAATCCAAATTAAAGATTGATCTCATTTTGGATGTGTCAACCACGCAGCCGCATGGTTCACAGGAAACTATCTAGAGGGGATTCACGTGACATTGTCTTCCACGTAATCTCCGTTTAACATCCTGCAGGACTATACGTTGTTTGAGAACTGCACAACGCTACACACGTCGCTGTCTCACGATTTATAGGTCAATAAATGTACGTTCTGGTGTGGTCAGTTTGGACGATATCGTTTCGATCAACATACGTTGTATCAACAAATAAAACATACATTTGGTTAAAGATGATTGTATTGTGTCGATCCAAATTGTTTCTGTTGTTCTAAATATGCTGTTGTCCCCTTTCCGATAAATCCACATTTCTTCCAATATTCTAAAACTATATCCTCAACTGATTTAGCCTATCACGAATCCGGTTCGTTGATGTCCTAATATGCAGTGTGTGAATAGCTTAAGTAATATCCGCTGTTAGTTTAATAAAAAGTGAGTATTTTTTTTCAAATCATCGAAATAACAGACTTTAGAAGTTTAGTGGTTAGATCGGGCAAGGCTCAAAATAGTCGATTTCCAAGAAAGTTTATGGGGTCAAGGCTGATCATGGACGTGACTTCCATCCTCTCGCCGATCACATGACAAAGCAATGATATTTCACCAATGGCGAAATTCGTGAGTTATCAGCGTTTAAATTTTCATTTCAATAAATGCTGGAGCATTAAATAATTTAGTAGTTTTTTTATGATTTAACACACAAAAAAACTACATACAAAAGTTGCACAAACTAGCTAGCGTGTCGTAGTGGATACTAGGTAGGTTTGAATGTTCGCAAAATGAATTTTGAAAAGAGACGAGAACAAACATTAATTGAGGAGGAACATTTAAAATACATTTGATACCATCTTTCGTCTGGTTAACCTCTAACCTACTAGTTAGCACTGCCACCAGTCGCAAATTGTGCAGTTCCGAACAATTTTGCTACACATAATACAACTGAATAATGTATGGAATACAAGCATCGGCAATTGAGATCTTAATGTTTCTCGTGACATAACAATAGCATACGTTTATTTCAGACAGAGGTTCATATATTAAATTAGTTATTCAATACAAATGCACATACAAATACACGCGCATTAATTAACATAAGTGTTTATTAAGATGATAATTTTCATTTCTCTTCGATTCAAACTTTTAGCGAAATACGATGCTCGGGCTCGAGAAATGGGACTGCTCGGAACAACTAGCATTAAACACAGAATCGTCACGGGACAAGTCAAACATAAGATCGTGTTCTTTGTTATTTCAATTCCGAAGCATTTACAAGAATAAAATATCGAAGTTCAAACATGCATACACAGATATATTAAGCGTTGTTTCATATCACGTCGCCACGATCAACTGAACGAACGTACTGCTGATTCACGATATCACCACGATATCACCATGATATCACCATGATATCATAAAGCCGTAGCAAGGTCAACATACTAAATTTTACATGAAGGTGAAAGCTTATGTCGCGTGACCTAGCGGAGCGGTCAAGGTAATCGGTATATAAGAGTTATCGATTACTCAACCATACACCAGTTCACTACGTACATGAACATTTGGATACAACGTGGAGTTTGACTTGCATGCCGTTACACGTTCAGGATTCAGGACCACTAAATGTGTGAATTCTGCATACAATGTCAATATGATTTATTTGTTGCACACCTGTAGGAATTCAGTGACCCGTAATCAATCATTTGTTGTTTCCTTTTAAAGTGTAATTAGTGCTGTAAATTTAGATCAATGAGTGGAGTCTGTCCGATCGTGTAATGATACAGTGTCAGTTGAACTGGGAGGGGCTAACCTTGAAAATATTTCAGTTTTTCGCGTGTAAATTGAGGATTACCAGGTTGTAGGTACGTTTCTTGGAGTATCGGTGTGTCGATTGCAAAACAAATCGAATATTAGATCAGTCAATGAATGTTTAATGCATCCCAAGGTTGATAGCAAAACCGCACATGGAACAGTCATAATGGCGGTCAGTACAAAATCTAAGCTTTATCGGGAACGAAAAAGTTGCATGTTATAGGGGAGTTTCGTGTGGTATTTGCAGCACAACATGTTATGGTTCCCTGCATAAACTCGCTCAGTCAAACAAATAATATATGCATAGCACATTGCAGCGCACTGTAGGTCTACGTCAAAGTAATAATTAAGTATCGGTAATAAACGTAAATTGGAGTAATATAGTATCGTAATTCTATTCGTGCTATCCGTTCAGCTTGAATGCTGGATAATCGTACCACTTAGCTAGTACATATGTCTATAAGAGTATATAAAAACGTTCAGCCTAGTATCGTTACAAAGACACACCTTTCTCCGAAAACGAAAAACATCAATATCATTATCAAGCATTGTCTGTGACGTCGGCTAGGTTACACCGTCCGAATGGATGACATCCTTCCGACCGAACAGGACAACGTGGTGTTCAGCAAAATACAAACGAAGACGAGATCGAGACTAAAGGAGGAACCAATGCACGACGTCATATGTTGGCACACCGCGGAACACGTCCGGAGAAATACCACGTGTTACTGGGATCTTGCCTGCGAGTAACACTGTCCAGACCAGAACGTTTCGTTATAGTAGTGAACCCGATCAAGGATAACTGACTAAAATGGCAGGTGCTAATTGGAAACAGCAAATCATAATTAGAGCTTAATAGGAGACCCTGAATAAAAGAGCCCAGCGTGGGTGAGAGGTGTACCGCTCGCGGACACGTGTACTCGTGAACCACACCCAGACAGAGCGGGTCGGTCCTGCCTGTAATTACTAATTACACTGAGGACGCTGATACACGTCAGACCTACGACCGGCTGCGGTGGCGCAGAGATTTCACGATACCTAGCTATAGTGTGTGTCCAAAGAAAACCAAGTGTTCATGTTAACTACTAATATCTTATCTTAGATACATTTCAATTAAGTATAATTATATCACAAGGTTGTTGAAACAGTGACTTTCACATGCACGCGCACACACGCACGCACGCACAAAACACGCACGCACGTTCGCACACAACCACACACACACGCACACGCCGCACAATTAAAGCCTTTATATAAAACGCAGTTATAATTATGTACATCAACGGTTCGTTATCAACTCTTCTAACAACCTTTGTTGGGAAGGCAATTTATCAAAGTAATAACACACAGAGACTATAATTATTAACACATAGGCGTAGCCAGGTATATATACAAGATTTACTCATCGACATATAACACTTGACATGGATACTACTAGCAGTCGACATTATCATAATGTAGCAAATGTGGGTACTACTCGTCCAAATAACACATTCCACGAAGACGGTTCCAGCTTCCGCTACATGGACATGTTGCACAAAATGATCAAGCAACAGAAAGACCAGTTCTTTCACACGTCCAAATTCATAACACAAGTCACGCCCGCTTTCACAGCAACACAACACTGGCCATGTGGACTTTTAGCGACGCTCTTACAAACATTGGCGCCTTCAACAATATCATTATAACCCAATAAATGAAACAAGTCTGTCATGTAGGCCGTAGTACATTGCAATGGTGGTCATGAACGAGGACAGATATCGTTGGCGATCGGTGCTAAGATTCACATTGTTTGCACAATAATCGTGGTCATGTGGTATTTGCGAATTTAACACATCCAATGGGCATACGTTTCGCAGTAAAATATCACGTATACGTATTTGTTTGCATGACCACCTGACACAAAGACACCCGGTGCATCTCGATATATCTCTTCAGTAATCTTACCTGCCTGAAGCTAGTTACACAAGTTGAACTTTCGCCTTTTTCAACGATATCTTCCACACCATTGCTCACGCGAATTCGTGTCAGTCTCACACATAGGTCAATCGATTTACATACGATTCATTTATGGCACTTACAAACTGTTCTATCGCTACAAGATTCCAACGTGCGATACTACGACTTTGATACACTGGCTGTCACGCGTGTAGATAAGATCTTGAACGAATGACTGGCAATGCCACCGTGGTGATTTGACCACCACGATCGCCCGTGTTTAACCGACGGAAGCACAACAACGATTGTCTAGAGAGGTTTAGCGTGGACACAACACCCGGGGCAGCTACGGTATCTTTTTCAAAATGCATGACTGACCTGGAGCGGGTAACATACTTTCTCACGATATTTGCTATGATACACCTGTGGAATGTTATCACAATAATGAACCCAGGAAATAAATCTGGTAAAGCTTTCCTATCAAAATAGGTCAACATAGTTAACACACTTTATTCACCCAATTACATATAGTATGTTTCTGTTGACTCCAAATACAGTATAATTACCACGTCAGCGTCTTCATCTATTCGATCGGTCACCCGTGACGGTTGAACCAGTGCAATCTAAGAATACACACCGAGACGTCGTGGGAGTCAAAGCCAGCCACCGAGGCAATGTCGAAGAAGCGAAGGTTTTCGCTGCCACAGATGGAATGCTATTCATGGCGTCAACCAGACAGTTTCAAAGCGCCGTTTGTATTTCCTTTCCACTGGGAGCCAGCTGAAGACAGTGATGTTTGCCAGTCAACTAAATGAACGGTTTAATTGGAGGCACTGCTTCGTTTGGCGTCATGCATCGATTAGTTTCCCGAAAATATGGACTATTTTCTTATCTATCTTCATGAATATTTTCTTGTCTATGTTCACAAAGTTGTTGAGGTCGAGCGCTTGCAGGCAATTTTGCGTTACGATGACTGAATATAAACGGTATCTGATGGTTACAGCGAGGATTTTTACGGGTATCCACATACCAAAATAATAAAACAATTCCATATCGTACAATATCAAATGACATAGGCTTTGTTGAATAGTAGACACCGATGCTTAGAGAGAACTCCTTACTCTTTATTGTCACATTCTTTGTTGTCGCAATGGTAAACCACACCGTCATTTACATTACGTTTACGTTACACGGACGATACCATTTACCGTGATATCTTAAAGTGTTCAGCATGGCTACAGGTAACCCGACACGACTCCACGTAATTATCGCGTTATGCAACGTTATTAAAAGTTGAAACAAATTGACATAGGCATCAATTTTCACATATCTTTTTGAGTGACTAATAGTGAAGTGAGAGAGGACCGGACAACAAAAGAAGCATTCCTTCTTAATTTACAACAAGCCTCTATATTAAGGAGACGCTCTATTTTTATTAGCTATGTCGTTTTGATTATAAATGTGCACATATTTACAACCAGGTATTTATTTACGATCTGTCAATTCGGGCACATCTGGTAGTTTCAAAGATAAACGCTACACAGATCTATACGGCGCGGTGTAGGTGCGAACCTCTGAATACGACCCTACCATTAAGGCGCTTAATGGGGGCACCGAAGCAGGACGGGACACAATAACAACTCGTTGACTTGGTGATGTTCCTGGGCCGCTGTCAGGGCGAGTCTACATCACTGTCTGTTGTTCCCCTCCAATGCTGTGTGCTAGTCTCGTCAGTGTCAGTGTAGTTGCCTGCCTGTCAACGTGAACTTCTGGCAGCGTGATCTCATTCTTTCTCCATCTTATAATGTCTGTCTGTATGTCTGTATGTCTGTCTTGTTAAATCTTATTAAGACAAACAGACTTACATACAGACATATATAGTAGAGAGCATCCACTGGTGACTCGTCATCTACCCACTTTGTAATTTCTTCCAAAAAACATAAGAGATTGGTTAGACATGACCTTGCTTTTAGGAACCCATGTTGAGATGTATTTATTAATTTATGTTTTACAAGGAATTCCACCATGTAGTCTATAATTAGTGTTTCGAGTAATGCACATATAACTGATGTTAAACTCACTGGTCTGTAATTTTCTGGCTTGTTCCTCGACCCCTTCTTAAATAGCCGCGTAATGTTTGCTTCTTTCCATTCTGAAGGAACTATTCCTTCTTCTAGTGACAAGTTAAACACTTTTGTAAGTGGTTTACTAATTTGTTTAACAATTTCCTTAAACAGTTTTAGTGGTACCCCATCAACTCCAGGTTATTTATAATCTTTCATCTTCTGTCTGTCTGTATGCAAGCCTGTATGTCTAGAATGTATGTCTGTATTTCTGTCAGTATATATATATATATATATATATATATATATATATATATATATATATATATATATATATATATATATATATATATATATATATATATATATGTTTGTCAAACTGCCTGTCTGTCTTTGCCTGTTCGTCCTTCCGTTCGTCCTTGTATGTATGCATGTACGCGCGTACGCGTGTACGCGTGTACGCGTGTACGTGTGTACGTGTGTTTTTATGTATGTATGTTTGTATGTATGTATGTATGTATGTATGTATGTATGTATGTATGTATATATGTATGTCTCTGCCTGTCCGTCTGTATGGATATTTATATGAGTTTAATTTATATCGTTCGCCACCTTCACGTCTTTCTTATCACTGGTCACCTCTCGCTCACAGACACGATAAAATGTATGTACGTGTGCGCTGTGTGCGTAAAACGTAAATCAGCATTTAGTGCTGCATAACTGGGTCTACTGAGACTACTGGGTCTACTGAGACTACTGGGTCTACTGAGACTACTGGGTCTACTGAGACTACTGGGTCCACTGAGACTACTGGGTCTACTGAGACTACTGGGTCCACTGAGATAACTGGGATAGCTCATTTTGTTTGTTTACCACGTTTACATTTCTTAGCTTAAATGTACATAACAAAGAACCAATATATTAGTGGATAAAGAACAAAGCTATTGTGTTATATTCATGAAACAAATCGTTCATGAAAATTGGACTGATGGCTTAAATCACCCCTTACTCACACCTCGACCGGACCGACTGACTGGCTTGGCTTTGTGTCTTAGAGCTCCTGAGCCCAGACATGTCCGTTCTCAAACGTTGTTGATCAACATGATCGATGGTCTGCCTCTTTTTCGTTGACCGTATCGCTGACAGACAGCTTAAATATACCAATATGTACCCATGCAAATCATCCTATACAGAATGCATAGTCAACGTATGGTTTTCGTTTTTCAAATTGAATTTGTCGTTCTGTAAATCCTCTACTACGATCTTGATGTACCAGATATTTTATTAGACCGACCTATTTAATTTTCTGCAGCCGTCCAATTTGCAAAAAAATGGCGCACAATACCGCGAACACTTACACCCACGTACAAGAAATACTATTACGGGGATCGGATTTCCAAGAATTTAACGATTATATCCGCAGAAGCACGAAACACGTAACAATGTTAGCAAAACATGTTTGCGAAATATTCATTTTCAAATATAAGTTGTAATGTTTAATATATATATATATATATATATATATATATATATATATATATATATATATATATATATATATATATATATATATATATATATATATATATATATATATATATATATATATATATATATATATATATATATATATATATATATATATATATATATATATATATATATATATATATATATATATATATATATATATATATATATATATATATATATATATATATATATATATAAGAAACTTAAAATGGACAAGAATAGCTGCTACGGTTTGTTTTGTCAGCCAACCTTTAATAAACATGCTTGTTTGCACGCTAAATGTCAGCAAAATGGACCGGGTGTCAAAATGTAAAACGTCTCTATGAAACTAAGAGTGATTGATTGTGAAATCATGCTAAATATGGAAGCGTTAACACTCCTTTACTTCGAGAATACTTCCACATCCACAACACATCCATTGATGATAGGAAATTAATTTAGACGTCTACTGACGCCACAACGCGATCGCTCGAATTACGAGAGATGTACATAAAATAAATTAAATATCAACAAATTAAATATACGACAGCTTTGCAGTATCGCCTTCGGGGATACAGCAAGTAGCGCACGCAAGTCGGGCCGGAGGCGATGATTTGTTGCGCCTTCGACAATGTCGGTCCACGCTTCGCTGCACTTCACGGTCCGGTGGTCAGGGGCGAAGGCGGTAACATACACACACCGCGTTTACCGTTAATTGTTGCAACGAGCTTACTCGAACGTCGCAGCGACTTGACATGTCCAGTCAACTCTGTCCAGCGTGATATCCGGAAGGTATGGCGTAACGCGTGGCCGGTGCGAACGTCTTCATAGAGGTAGAGGACCGACGACGCAAGAACATGACGTAGGATTTCGACAGCGATCATGGCGCTGGCGGACATGGTGCAAGGGAACGTCGTCACGACGGCGTTGATGTTTATCGTCTTCCTGTCAGCGCCCGGCGTCGCTGCCGGCATGAAATTGGTGGAGGTGTCCCTAGCTAGCGGTAAGTGAGCTTTTACGACAAACCATTGTATTAGTAGCACAACTTTAACAACATCAGACCAACATAAACGAACTCAATAAAAGCGAATTTTACGAAGATTTTGTCTAGTCGGGCTCGCACGATTTGTGTTAAATGCGATTTGAAAGACATATCAGCTACTGGGCATTCCCGTGTAAATGTTTAACCTCACGCCGGTGACCGATTGAAACAAACCCACACATCGGGGAACTAAATAGTTCGCATGGTGCGGCTCATATTTTCGGCCGGTATAGCTCGCGATAATATGGGTGATTAATTAGAAGGCATACGTGTAGACTAGGTGTGGTCCAGATAGGATTTGTCTCCTTCGATTCTAATGTGTTCTTGCTCTTCCATCAAACACTCGCTATCCAGTGTAATTTATTAAAGCTTTGGTTATATTGGTTGAGTCGTTATATCGCCCGGCAATGGTGGACGCTGGTTCACACAACATGGAGATACCACGAGAAAAACGTCCAGGCAGAGAGAAAAAGACAGACAGAGAGACAGAGATACATACATGCATACACACATACGTACATACATACATACATACATACATACATACATACATACATACATACATACATACATACATACATACAGAGAGACAGATAGACAGATAGACAGACAGACAGACAGACAGAAAGAAAATATATGTGTGTGCGTGCGTGTGTGCGCACGTGCGTGTGTGTATGTGTGTGTGAGTGTGTGTGTGTGTGCGTGCGTGTGTGTGTGTGTGTGTATGTGTGTGTGTGTGGGTGTGTGTGTGTGTGTGTGTGTGTGTGGGTGTGTGTGTGCGTGCGTGTGTGTGTGTGTGCGTGTGTGTGTGTGTGTGTGTGTGTGAGTGTGTGTGTGTGTGTGTGTGTGAGTGTGTGTGTGTGTGTGTGTGTGTGTGTGTGTGTGTGTGTGTGTGTGTGTGTGTGTGTGTGTGTGTGTGTGAGTGTGTGTGTGTGTGTGTGTGTGTGTGTGTGTGTGTGTGTGTGTGTGTGCGTGCGTGTGTGTGTGTGTGTGTGTGTGTGTGTGTGTGTGTGTGTGTGTGTGTGTGTGTGTGTGTGTGTGTGTGTGTGTGTGTGTGTGTGTGTGTGTGTGTGTGTGTGTGTGTGTGTGTGTGTGTGTGTGTGTGTGTGTGTGTGTGTGTGTGTGTGTGTGTGTGTGTGTGTGTGTGTGTGTGTGTGTGTGTGTGTGTACACGTGTTCGCATGTGTTGGTGATTGCTTGCTCGATTGCTTCCTTGTTTGCTTGCACGTGAGTGAGTGTGCATTCGTTTTTTTGGTGGGCTACACCCATTTAAATTTAATTTAATTAATAAACTGGCTACAAATCCACTCTCTTGGAATATAAGTCTTCCCAGGCATTGACTATCTGCAATGTTGGCTTTGATATCATGTGTCCTTTGAAGGATGCGGTTACAAAAACCGACAATAACTGACACCGCTTCGGAATGTTGTCTACCTCGACTTGTTCAAATTAATCACTCACGTTATCGTGCTATCGGAAGTAAAACTACGTACTATACCGCCGTAGGGTTCACAGTGTGACGTCAGTTGTTCGGATCGGGTAGTTTGTCTACATAATGGATGGAAGGCGTCGATGAACTGCGAAAGTACTGAAGGAGTCAGACACATCCACCAGCTTCCACTCTCTGTAGGGCTCGACTGCGTAGTTGTCTCAATACGGAGAACCAGTGTTCGAATCTTCTTGCTGCCGTTCGAAGTTTGGCCAATTGCGCTCTCGTTGCTCCAGTGCACTCAACTGTATGAATTGGTGGTGGACAATGGTGGAATTTGTGAACGAAAAGATTTCGCGCAGTAAATTCAAGTGTTTTGAAGACAAATCGAGATTGTGTCTGGTAGAAACAAGTTTGCAAGGATGTGAAATATGACGGTGATATATATATATATATATATATATATATATATATATATATATATATATATATATATATATATATATATATATATATATATATATATATATATATATTCTGTCTGTCTGTCTCTCTCTCTCTCTCTCTCTTTCTTTCTGTCTCTCTCTCTCTCTTCTATCTCTCTCTCTCTCTCTCTCTCTCTCTCTCTATATATATATATATATATATATATATATATATATATATATATATATATATATATATATATATATATATATATATCGAGAAAGAGAAGGAAGAGTGAGAGAGAGACACACACACAGAAAGAGAGTGAGACTGACAGACAGAAAGAGAGAGAGAGAGAGAGAGAGAGAGAGAGAGAGAGAGAGAGAGAGAGAGAGAGAGAGAGAGAGAGAGAGAGCTAGAGAGAGAGAGAGAGAGAGAGAGAGAGTTAGAGAGAGAGTTGATAGAGACAGACACAGACCAGGAGAGAGCGTATATGCCCCTGACTGTGCTCTATTTGCCCCGTACGCCCCCGGCCTGTTTTGATTACATATTATCGATGTTCCGAATCTGTGCCGACTTTCTACACAGCAGGTCATGTAAACACACATAGCGCAATCCACTCCAGCAGGTGCGCGCACATGTGTCCAGTGAAGCGTAAACATCGTCGTGGCTACCTCACACCTTTGACGAATGCCTTGAACATTTGTCAACTATTGCACCCCACCAGCAACGAATGGAATGCTGAGTAACCGCCACAATTGAAATGTGGTCGCTGAATCAGAATAATAGAGAACATTTCTCAACACAAAATATGTATTCGCTAAACACAAAGCGGCTCGTGCAAATGTTACATTGTTATTCGTTACATTGTTATTCGTTTGCTTCGTTCTTCCCTGTTGCTTCCTTTTATACAGGGGTGAGACTAGTTTTTGCACTCCTGCACCGCATGGCTGTTAACCCTTTCCACTGCTCCCTATTAGCATCCACCTCCGCTTTTTTACACCCCTCTTAACGCAGCCTTCCCATCTTAATTTCCTGCATGTAACTATTACAAACAAACTTATTGTGTATTCCACAACATCTGGAATGTATAGTAATAGTCGTATCTATACACGTGTTATATCGCCCCTGAACATAGTTTCAATATCTCCACGCCATGCAAGTGGACCTTTCTAGATGGATATCGTGGCCCATGCACCGCCGAGTTATCTTCTTGTAACAAAGACATACTGCAAACAAACAGGAAACTCTCCGGATGATGCAAATAAGGACAACAATGTGTTGCATGTTGTGTGCACAAAGATAAATTATCTATGTCAGAATGACATACGACTAGAGTGTATGAAACATCGGATATGGCACCAGCTAGATTACCACATAGTCTAAGGATATGTTACGAATTGTTGGCTCGCTAGCTGGCGGGCTGGTTTGCTGGCTGACTGATTGGAAGGCTGGCAGGCAGGCTGGTTGGCTGATTGGCCGGCTGGATGGTTGGATCGCTGGTTTGTTAGCTGGTTAGGTGCTATCTGGTTATACAGTTGGTTGTCGATTAGCTGAGTGACAATGATGGTTGTCTAAGTTGGTGGAATGGATTGATGGCGGGAGTGAGAGGCAGGGTACACTAAAGGGCGGGACTGGGTGCGTGGTGAGGTTGACGTAAGAAGGTGTGGGACTGGGTGCGTGGTGAGGTTGACGTAAGGAGGTGTGGGACTGGGTGCGTGGTGAGGTTGACGTAAGGAGGTGTGGGACTGGGTGCGTGGTGAGGTTGACGTAAGGAGGTGTGGGACTGGGCGAGCGGTGAGGTTGACGTAAGGAGGCGTGGGACTGGGCGAGCGGTGAGGTTGACGTAAGGAGGCGTGGGACTGGGCGAGCGGTGAGGTTGACGTAAGGAGGTGTGGGACTGGGCGAGCGGTGAGGTTGACGTAAGGAGGCGTGGGACTGGGCGAGCGGTGAGGTTGACGTAAGGAGGCGTGGGACTGGGCGAGCGGTGAGGTTGACGTAAGAAAGCGTGGGACTGGGCGAGCGGTGAGGTTGACGTAAGGAGGCGTGGGACTGGGCGAGCGGTGAGTTTGACGTAACGAGGTGTGGGACTGGGCGAGCGGTGAGGTTGACGTAAGGAGGTGTGCGACTGGGCGAGCGGTGAGGTTGACGTAAGGAGGCGTGGGACTGGGCGAGCGATGAGGTTGACGTAAGGAGGCGTGGGACTGGGCGAGCGATGAGGTTGACGTAAGGAGGCGTGGGACTGAGCGAGCGGTGAGGTTGACGTAAGGAGGCGTGGGACTGAGCGAGCGGTGAGGTTGACGTAAGGAGGTGCAAACAAAAGAAAATATATTATAATGACAATGGCATGAGGCGAGGCCGCAACGAGGTAGGACACGGGGAAGACCAATGGAAAGACCAAGGGAAGACCACGAGAAGACCACGGGTAAGACCACGGTGAATACAAAGGAAGACCACTGCGGTAGACACGAAGGGAAATTGTAACAGGAATATCGGTTGACGAACATAAGGAGGAGTGGTAAGGAAGATAATGCTGAGAAGGATGAAGACGTATAGAGGAGGGGTGGGGTAGAGTGGACGCCTCAATGAGTGAATAGATGACTGAATGAGAAACAGCGAGTCAATCAGAACACACGTGTGAGAGAAACGGCGAGTCAACCAGAACACACGTGTGAGAGAAACAGCGAGTCAATCAGAATACACGTGTGAGAGAAACAGCGAGTCAATCAGAATACACGTGTGAGAGAAACAGCGAGTCAATCAGAATACACGTGTGAGAGAAACAGCGAGTCAATCAGAATACACGTGTGAGAGAGACGAATACACAATTGAGCGAGTATACATTAATGCATGTGTGGACGTGTACATGTGTATATGTGTGCAAGTATGCGTTTGGGTAGCAGCAGCAACAGCAGTCCCAATGATAGCAGCAGCAGCAGCATAATAGTGGTGATTTACAATAATTCGGTGACCCAGAATAACCAGGTGTTGTTAGCCACTGGTCACTAATTAACGAGGACAGCAATATAGTATTCATGACGGTGGTATACAGGATGCGACGACACCAATGAATTGGTTTAATTAATGGGTGTCAATAGCTTCAATGGCGAGGAATACCACTGGTTCTAGACGCGCCTCCATCCGGATCGCTTATTGTACATTGAACGGTGCATCTATGTTACAATGCGGCCAACTTAATAATAGTGGGAAACAATGACGCACGCACGCACGCACGCACGCACGCACGCACGCACGCACGCACGCACGCACGCACTCACGCTCATGTCATTGCATCTACGTTAGTATTTGCCACTTATAATTTTATTATATATTGCATTATGTTATTATTGTTATTCTGTGCGTTATTACGACAAAGAAATGGTGCAACGAAGTTGTTGGAGGAACTCTAACAATGACTTTGTCGCTTCATAAAACTTGTAAATGCCTTACAATTTCGGTTAAAAGTACGACTACAACTATGCTTAAAAGAACTATTGATTTACAACATGCAGTACGTTATAGCATGAATACAATCTCAAGTGACTGCAACTAAAGGTTGGCACCGTAATGGCATCGTGAAGCTAATTAATTGTCGTGTTGACGCAAGCTTGACCCAGTAAATCAAAGGGTAAACATGCGTTCTCGGTGGGTTCTCATGTTTGAGTACCACCCAACAGTGTTGTCAAATGTCCTGTCCTCCCGCTGGGAAGCAGATGTGGTCAATGAGATGACCGGCACAGTTCATTCTTCTGGTTAGCAATGTCCTGAAACGTTCGATCATCGAAAGGACAAAGTTCGTGTGATTCGCATATCGAGAAGAAAATCACGGTAGAAAAACGGACGCTGTTCATCCATATCAAAAGCCCACTGATAGCGCCCCTCGACAATTTCACACTGACCACTGAACGGTAGTAGCGTCTGGACTTTGAATTAATTTATTATTTCGCCAGAGCGAACGCCTCTGGTTGCAACAAACCGTCAACAGTGCACGAGAAGACGGTTGATCTCTACAAGCGACGCATTAAGAGGGGAAGCAATGAAGCGATTACGAATTTACACCCCTGTTAGCATAAACGACAAAAACGTTTCTGTATATTTCGACCGGCTAACATGTACTACTACCTGGGTGATGGGCTAACATGTACTACTAACTGGGTGATGGGCTAACATGTATTACTACCTGGGTGATGGGCTAACCTGTACCACTACCTGGGTGATGGGCTAAATTCATGTAAACACGTCAAACGTAATTGTTCGCATCAACGTGGATATAAATTGAGACACCGACGTAGTTAGTTGTATGGCTACATGACTGTGTCTGTCACAAATGCTTTACAAAGCTGAGAGGTTGATCTTTACCGACCGGTTTTCTTTCTCTGCCTTCTATGATATTTTGTGATGGACACTATGGATGGACTATTTGTGGTATACATTAATTTTGCATTAGGATTCTCACCAGATTTTAAGGTTTTCTAAATTATTTTATTTATTTATTTCTAAAGTAATTTTATTTATTTATTCGGCGTTTACACATGTATGTTTATAGTTAAATAGTATTTTATACCATGTGAATAGTATTTTATACCATGTACAGCGCAATGATCCATATAGTGGGAATTAGCGCTTTTAAAAATGCTGTATTAGTATTATTATTATTATTCGAGCGTTCATAGAAGCAGCTTCATTGTTACCAATCAAAGTCTTTGCCGACCTTCGTTTCCCTTTGTCAACACCTGGCATCATCAACATGCGATTGTTTTCAAGTAGCAAGATATTTTGTACAGCAACATTTAAAAATCAACCAACTTCTTCTTTATTCAGTGTCCAACTGTGTACAGTCCACCAGTGCCACTTGGTAACATAACTGAAATGGACAATTACTTGCAGGTGACACGTGCTTTCTCGACCGGGAAGGCAGTTTCAAGCGATGTTTTTCTTTCTCGACGGAAGCCAAGACATGGCCGGAAGCGAAGGAAGCTTGCCGGGCCATGGACGGCTCCATGGCAGTGATGAAGCGATGGGAGGAACTCAATATTGTCAGAAAGGTAAACGTATTATTAGATGGAGGATAGTGTTGGGGTCTATCTCGAAAGGACAGGGGTGAACAGCCGATAGAAGAAAGAATGACAGATAGAGACGACTGATCGAAAGGGCGGAATAAATTAAATGATGTGACTCCCACCCCGCTAGGGACGATGGAGAAGAAGAAGAGAAATAGAACCTAAATCACCTGTTGTCTTTAATATCGCTCAAATAGATCATCATCTGACGATATGTGCACAAGAATAAACGGTATATGTGTATATCTGCCCTGCGTCGTTGTGTCCCGTACAGTATTGAAGGCGACACAAATTAGATTTTACGCTGAATACACCACCGTTGAAAAGGATATAGAATACGAAGGTTTTCAGTTCGTTTCATTTATATGTCACAGCGGGGAAATTCGTCTAAGCGGATAGTTCATATATCATCTGTCACATGGGTAGAAAACAATTTTCCTTGTTCGGTCCTATCACGGGTTGGTCCAAATTGCCCTCCCACCGGGTTTGACCATATTGTATCTGTTCAAGGCCCTTCAGTTCACGGGTGGCAATCGTTGCCGTAAATGGGTGCGGCTTCCGGTCAATCATTAACATCAGGGCCTGCATGGAAGTACGCTGTTTGATTGTGGGAACATAATCAATGTACTTCCGTGCATGCACTGGTGTTAACGATAGACTGGAAGTGACACCCGTTTACGGCATTAATGCAGTGAATGACGTCTGCATGCAGGCAATGATGAAGAAGGGCTGGAGAACAGCATGGATCGGAGCGTCTCGCAAGTCCGTCACGTGGCAGTGGGAGGGAGCCAACACTGACGGTAGGTAGCAAGTTGTCAGACAACCCAAACTTTCAAATGAGCTCACGCATCTAAAACCAAAAGTTTGAAATGAGTCAAGTGCATATACCACACGATTGCATTCAAATGCCACACGATTGCATTCAAATACCACACGATTGCATTCAAATGCCACACGATTGCATTCAAATGCCACACGATTGCATTCAAATGCCACACGATTGCATTCAAATGCAAATGCTTAAGATTCATTATTTTAGACATGCATTTTGCTATGTGTGAATTGTCACTGGATAGACAGTGTGTGATGATGGAACGAAAAACTTGCTCAACAGTGGTATCTAGATATCGGAAAATAACACTGTTTGATGTCTCATTTTAAAATACCATATAGAATATCTCGCTATCCGCCTAGCGACGTCGGGTGGTGAGTTGTTCTATGCGTGCAAATGTTCGAACAGCAAATACCGAGTCCACCCACTTCATGTCATTCAATACAAATTAACACCTGCCACCACCGATGTTGGACAGTGGACCTTCGAGTATGATCGATGATATGATGCATTCACTAGCGGGGCCAGCCATCATACGTGCCAGGGGTTAGTGTATCATGTAAGATCAACAATGGATAAACTTGTGTGTCTTGAATAGAACGACTTGTCCGTAATGAAAAACGTCCCTTGCCTACGCGTAGTGACAATATTGCACTAGAATACAAATATTTAATGACATTTCACCAAGGCCTCTTGACAACTTGATAATGGGTTGAACTGTTCATGAACAGTACAATACGAGTGCCAACATGTTACATAAAAATAATATATAATATTTCATTTATCTAATTAGGCTACTACTACCATTATATCGACAATCAGTGATTTACAAAGTATAATTATACGATCTAATATCGAGAGTTTGATAACTACCTTCTCTGTATTGATTGCAAATTGACATATAAATAATAATAATAATCATAATAATAAAAATACATTTCTCATTTAGCGCTACATCCAAATAATTAAGTCGTGTTAAGTTGTGTTTTAATTTGAGCAATTTCTATGCTGTACTGTGTTAACTATGTATAAGGTATGCGTTAACTCTTAGCCGACGTGGATGAAATTGTAACAAATAGGAATGTGCTGTGTTTCTAGTATCCGATACAATGTTTCTAGTATCCGATACAATGTTTCTAGTATCCGATACAATGTTTCTAGTGTCCGATACAATGTTTCTAGTATCCGATACAATGGCACATTTGGTCATTATATGAAATAAGACCAATAAAAAGACAAACGAAACATTAGTGGCGGTATTTATTTTTTTTCAATTTCATTTAATATTGTTAAAGTTTAGTCGTTACGTTAGCGACACTTGTATGTTCTTCGTTAACTTGAACGAGCCTTAGCCATCGAGAGGAACGATTACAATAATTACTGTTATTAATAACGATAGAATACACTATTGTACTAGTGCACCCAAACAACGAGACAAGTTCTTTCGAAGAATATACATTAATATTCTCAAACTGCAGACATATTTTCATCGCTCGCTATCGAATGTTTGTTTGCGCAGTAGTTGCATAGTTGCTGCTGATGCCGTATCATTAGGAATTGTGTTCTGTTAAAACATTTCCTAATGGAAGTGTACGCACAATGAATATATGTGCACATGTGTTCGCCTACACGGACAGTGTTGTATTGTGTGCTGTTGGGCCGTTGTGACACTTCTTGAAATGGACATATCATGTTTTAGGCGTTGGCAACTTTAGTAAGTGGGGTCTGAAACGCCCACGTGAAGCCGACTCGCAACTCGACTGTGTTATGGTCGTGCCCTACTCGGGCTTCATCTGGCAAGACATGCCATGTGCCTTCTCCGTCGGATACGTCTGTCAAACAGGTGAGTGAGAACAACCACGACACATCGCAACGATGAGGCGATTGTTTCTTTGTCCATCAGCGTGTTGCTTTGGATGGACCGTTTGCTAAATCGTCTTAGCAATATTTGTTGCTGTCGAGGTAGTGACTACGGTGGTGGTTACGGTGGTGGTTACGGTGGTGGTTACGGTGGTGGTTACGGTGGTGGTTACGGTGGTGGTTACGGTGGTGGTTACGGTGGTGGTTACGGTGGTGGTTACGGTGGTGGTTACGGTGGTGGTTACGGTGGTGGTTACGGTGGTGGTTACGGTGGTGGTTACGGTGGTGGTTACGGTGGTGGTTACGGTGGTGGTTACGGTGGTGGTTACGGTGGTGGTTACGGTGGTGGTTACGGTGGTGGCTCAGGTGGTGGTTCAGGTGGTAGTAGTTATGGCGGTGGTGGTGGTGATAGGTGATGCTGCTGATGATGGTGGTGCTGGCGGTGGTGGTGGTTGCTGTGGTAGTGGTGATGGTGGTGGTGTGGGTGTGACCCGGTTGAAGTGACACGACACCACAAAGGCGTTACCAAGTCAGACCAGGACAAGCACTTTCAGCCTTTCTTCATCATCCCGCATGATTTGTGTAAATCCACCGGTAACCGGATGTGTAATTATGAAATGCGATCGCACGAGGCGTATTCACACTATATAGTGTGTCGCTTCGTGTCAGTGTATTATTGATGCGACTAGAGAGATGTTACTAAGCAAGCCAATAGGTTACGCAACTATCTCTGCTTGAGTCGTTCTACCATTGTGAAATAATACGCGACGTATTGGTTGTTTTTATAATGCACACGCTCGCGCACACGTGCATGTGAACATTATTCGTGCAGTAATTGCAGCATGGCTGAATGCTTACCATAAAAGTGGAGTTGGCGTTAGAATAAACATGTCAGCCAGAAGATGACGTGTAAAGCGGTCTAGGCTGTAGTACCGACTATATAAGAATGTACTTTTACGTGTTGTTAACGTGGCCTGTTTAGATGTACTCAACGTAGTTGCTAACACGCTATCACTACGAGAGGTCACACTAACGACTAACCACATTATTACAAGTCTAATGAAATATTCATCACGGATGCTGTTAAATACAAATCTTAACAAATGTAGTACGTGGAATGCAAATAAAATGATTATATTATTATAGCTATTACTATAGCTATTATTTTTGAAACTATAGCTATTATTGTCATTTTTATTTTTGAGTCATTACTGCTACGTTTTCAGGCGTTGGCACGACGTTGTGCAGGGACGCCAACAAACACTACGACGAAGTGCTCGTCGTTGGCAGTCGCTGCTTCCTCGTCAAGAACACGGAGGTGAGCTGGTTCCTGGCGCGTGAGATGTGCGAGAAGGCTGGAGCGAGGCTGGCAACCATCGACCGCCCCGAGATACAGGTGAGACAAGACAACTGAGGGACGTGATCTGATGCAAACAGCAGTGTCAACGTAGCTGGACACCAACAGCATTCATAATGGAAACAACGCCCATTGTCGTGATGATGAAGTTGATGATCACGATCAACATCATGCTAATGACCGTGATCATCACAATGATTATGATGACGGTCATCATAATAATACGTTGTTGATCATTATCACAATGATCATCACGACGACAACGTTAACTAATGTTTAAGGGGGCTGACCGCATCCGACCATCTTTTCCCGGCTTTCTCTTCCCTTGTGGGTTCTATTCCAAGACCTGCCGTGTAACATTTGTATTTCCGTTTAGTAGAGTTTTTCCCACCCAACTCTATTTCTGTTTATCAAGCTCTGTGTTCTTTGCTCTTGGGTTTCTGTTTATCAAGCTCTGTGTTCTTTGCTCTTGGGTTTCTGTTTATCAAGCTCTGTGTTCTTTGCTCTTGGGTTTCCGTTTAGTACAGTTTTTCCCACCCAACTCTATTTCTGTTTATCAAGCTCTGTGTTCTTTGCTCTTGGGTTTCTGTTTATCAAGCTCTGTGTTCTTTGCTCTTGGGTTTCTGTTTATCAAGCTCTGTGTTCTTTGCTCTTGGGTTTCTGTTTATCAAGCTCTGTGTTCTTTGCTCTTGGGTTTCTGTTTATCAAGCTCTGTGTTCTTTGCTCTTGGGTTTCTGTTTATCAAGCTCTGTGTTCTTTGCTCTTGGGTTTCTGTTTATCAAGCTCTGTGTTCTTTGCTCTTGGGTTTCTGTTTATCAAGCTCTGTGTTCTTTGCTCTTGGGTTTCTGTTTATCAAGCTCTGTGTTCTTTGCTCTTGGGTTTCTGTTTATCAAGCTCTGTGTTCTTTGCTCTTGGGTTTCTGTTTATCAAGCTCTGTGTTCTTTGCTCTTGGGTTTCTGTTTATCAAGCTCTGTGTTCTTTGCTCTTGGGTTTCTGTTGCCAATCTAACATCCCGTCCATGGACTCTGGTGTGTGACTGCAGGAGCGTCTGACGAGGGCGTCTCCCGGTACAAACGCTATGGTCAACGGCTACTGGGTGGGACTGAGACGGGTCGAGTGGACATGGATCACAGGTGAGCAGTGATCAGCGTGGTGGTTCACGTTCATTCAATTACACCTTGACAATAACAGTTATATCAATTGGCGTATAAATAGTTTAGCTATACCAGTCATACGCCGAGCCAGTATTTCTTGTCAGAAACTCGTTCGGTCGGACCACTAATGAAAGCGGTTATTAAGGTAATACTTCACAATAATCCATCGTACACGTTATCTTCCCGACAAACAATGACCATTATTTATAGCATGTAGCTCTAAAAACTATATTCCAGTGATATCGTCCACACTGTGCCGCCACCTATCGGAATCTTTAGAACTTAACAGTTGAAAGTCCCCTTGCATTTCCTGCTGACAGTACTTGAAGATCGTCTAAGGAGCACACAATACAACGTAGGCCCTAATGATTGTTGTCCAGGGAAAGAAATCGACTATCCGTACTGGGAGTCGAGCCAACCGAGTCGACATGGGAGTTGTGTGCGCATGGAGAAGTTCGATAGCGAGACGTATCTATGGGGAAACTGGAACTGCATGGAGCGGCTACGATACGTGTGCGAACTAGGTGCGTATGTGCCTCGTCGATCGGGATCTTTGTAGAATTATCAACACGGGGTGGGTGAATGCGCTGCCTTGATACGTCAGTGCCTATATATGTTACTCTACGGTATCACAGCAGACTCCAGTGCGCTTGGATTAAGAAATAGAGATAATTCACACCATTTTCATTCGCTATACTATGACTGTGTGTGTGTGTGTGTATGTGTGTGTGTGCGCGCGCGCGTGCTTGCGTGCGAGCGAGCGAGCGTGCGTGCGTGCGTGCGTGTGTGTGTGTGTGCGCTCGCGTGTGTGTGGCTGTGTGCGGGCATGCGTGTGCGTGTGCGTCTATGCGTTTGGATCCTTTAATACATTACAAAAACAGTTGCGATAAGAGTTACAGTAAATATGACATTTGCGATTCGTTATCGTCGTTACAGACATCTCCGACGAAACGCCAACGATCATCACAGAAGCAACATCGACGATGACGTCGCGGGAAACCAGCGAGACGATCGATAGCACCACCACGACCACCACTAAAGAGACCACTTCAAGTAACGCCGCCACGAGCACTACAAGAACACCGACGTCATCAACTCCACGCACTACTAGCGAAGTGGACAACCGCAGCGAGTCGACAGCGCTCGATGCCTCCCCCAGGGCATGCCGGTACAGTGACGTCGCCGTCATTCTTGACGTCTCGGGATCAGAAGAAAACAGCGCAAAGACAATTCGTTTTATCGAATCTCTCATAACCCAGTTTAACGTCAGTTCCGCCTGCATGCGCGTCTCCGTGATGACGACATCTATCGCCAACGAAGGCGGTATATTGTTTCACCTGAACGAGTACAACGATACCGATATGTTGCTGGACGATATTCGGGGTTTATCGTGGAACGACCAAAGCGACAGTATCTTCTCCGAGCTGCGCGATGCGCGCCGGAAAGTATTTCACACTGCCAATGGGGGTCGCGGTGATGCCGCGAATATAATCGTCCTTGTCACGGATGGTAATTCGCCCGAAGGTTACGTCGGGGTCGAAGACGCGCAGGTGCTGAAAGAAAACGTCACGGTCGTTGTTTTGGCAGTCGATTGTAGCGTCCCCGTGCGGGAACACCTTATTGCGATCGCGAGCTCCCCTAGTGACAAACATCTAATAGATGTCGTCAACTTCGATTCCATTCAAAACGCGCTTGGTAGATTAACCAAACTCCTATTGTTCTACTCGTCAGACGGAATCTTGACACACGAAAGTTATACCAGCAGCAAAGTCGCTGACGGGATGACTACGCTCGCGCTAAAAACTACAAACGGTGTCGACGTTACACCAATATTAACAGATGCTGACGTCACCAACGAAACCAGTATTCATATCACAACCGATTTCCTAGACGTCGGCAACAGCAGCGACGACAGCGGCGTGACCTGGAACGAGCCAGAACTGTCCATCCCGCCACCTGCTGCTACCCCGAAAGCCGTGTCCGACGGGCGTATGGGGCCATATCCAGGTATAATCACCTACATTCAAAGTATGCCATTAGATAGACAAAAGTGTATTAATTTGAGATGGCCGTTAGACATTTGATATACCGTGCTCTGACTTTGGGGTTCTCACTAAGGAACTCGGGCTAGCTAAATTCTCTCTTTCATGGGCTTGTCCGTTCGATTTTGTGTGTGCTGTGCTTGGATACAATTCCGAATTCACCAGTGTGAACAAACCATCCCATCTCTGGCAAATGCGTAGCCATCGTTGCTCTCCGCCAAACGAAACGCCATCGGCACAATATAATGGAAAGAGGCTTTCTAACAGTATGACACTATTAATGAGTATCCATCTCCCTAACAATTGTCAATCGGTGTTTTTTATACAAAATATGTCTTTCTACATGTGAGGTATGTGATCAAAGGTACCACGACAGCTATTTTCTAAACACATTTACGATTTATAGAGGATCATTGATTTTGCTAGGCTTTGGGCAACGTCATGCCTAACATCTCAGTGTTGTCTTCGTTGTGACCGGCGTGCACCATGTTTCTTGATCGTTGTCAGCCATTATGCAATTTATTAAACCACCCGAAACACGACTTTTATCGTTCTATATGTAGCACTGATGCAGTTTCTTTTTACGTTCTTGTTTCTTGTTTATGTTAAACTACGTCATAATTAAGTATTTAATTTAAACACAGCTGTTACAGTTCACTCACAACACCTTTTCCACAACAATATATTTTCACTGTAAGTTGGCCATAAGGATAAACAGAAGTACAGAGATTGTTGCGTGTCAGTTCGACATTGTTTTCGTTTCAGTGCTGGCGATTTCGCTGGCTTTCTCCGGGGTCGTTATTGCTGGAGCCGTCATCATATTTGTCATGGTCGTTCGTAGGAAGAAAAGGTACGTCACCAATAAATCTGCTGTGTAAACTAGCATCGCATACGTTTGTGGCGGTCAAGTAAAGACACTGCCCTGCAATGTACACGTACTGCATGATCTTGCCAATGCGTTGCTTGATATTTTGCGGAGAATTCGTAGTCTTTGTGACAACGTTTTGTCATTTATGTGATGATGTTGCATGCTGGTAAGATTGCGCAGCCTGGGTTTATGTTTACGCTTACCAACGCCGTTAAGATGGTTCTCGTTGTATTTACGCTGCGTGTTATTGGGGTTGTTTTGCCTGCGTATGTGCTTGCTGCTTATCTTTACGACTTGTTCGTAGGAGGAAAAGGTACGCTCCTGCCAATGTCGTCACGTAAGTCTACGTTCTTGGGCTCTAAACCCACCTCGACGATTTTATTGCTACATTAAGACGACCACAGTCATTCTAGGACACGAACGGAGAGAACATGTGTGATGCGTTGTTATCGCTTTATTAAACCTATTCGATTTAACAGATTTAAGATAATGTCATGTATCATATTGCAATACATGCAGACCACTCTCCAAACAGAGCTTCCGGTCCCTCAGTCTTTGTCTCTGCCATAGGTGACCCTTCAATCTGACCTTGACATTGTTCTTCACACGTGGAACTGTATTTATGTATTGAATGTCGTGCAGCTGCTGTTTTTTAAACAACTCTCAGTCTACGGAGTATACACAACACATCCTCGTACGTTAATGATACGACCACAACTCCTATGTATTCAAACCTCTGTTTTGTGAACCCGTATGCTTGCGTCATTGACGTGGACTATTGAGTGGTGGTTATTTATCATTCGGGTTCAATGCTTTATCGTAATTATCAAGAACCTTTTGAGCATTTCGTTCAAACAGTTTTTCAGAGATGTCAAAACATGTGAGGTTGACACATTGATCGGCTGACACATTGATCGGCTGATACATTGATCGACTGACTCACACACTAAGTAATTTGATGTTTTTACGCGGAACTATTTTCTTTGAAATAAACGTTATGTCCTGTTTTGGGAAATAAGTCAATATTTTGTTGGGGGCGCGTAGGGGGACAGAAAAGTCGCATAAAAAGGCACCTGTGGCAGAGACGGGTTGGCGGGGCAGACCGGAACGGGAACCGAGCCTCTGTTGGGATTGTGCATGCAGACGAACCTGGTCGACTGTGTAGCATGCCACGGCATTATTTACAGATAACCCACGATTACGCTTACTGCGTCACGTTCAACCAGTATGACTTAAGCAAAACTGCCGGGTTGTGAAATCAAATACAAAATACAGAAACAAAAGGTTATGCTGTTCGTGACCCAAAGGGACACTGTGTATGTGCATGCTTAGGCGGCAACCGGACGGCAACATGTGGGTTATATTTACTGCACACGCACGCACGCACGCACGCACGCACGCACGCACGCAGACACATTTTACAGATGGCCAAATGGTCAACCTCTTTCAGATTACCCTTGTCTTGGAGACCGGCTTAAACGTTTGTTTTGCTATACATTCTTATCTACTTTTATACTATTATTTATCTTTTGTACATGTCGTGCTTGTGTCTACCACTATGTTGTTTGTGTTTGTGTTATGCTTAAACGCTATGCAACTCACGATTAATTTAATGTTATCATCCATAACGACTGCATTAAACGCTTGCCAATTTTTGCAATTGCTACGTTTGTGCTTGTGCCACGTGTTTGCGTTGCTTATGGTATCTGTAGCCGGTACGGCCAGTGGCGTATTTAGTGTGTGTGGGGTGGGGGGGGGGGTGAGTCGTGCTCCCCTTTCGGTAAAATGCTTCAATATTTTCGTATGTAATATGTTGCGCCAGTATGGTAAATTAGTGGGTGACTAACTTTGGCACCCCACCCTCTGAGACCCTAGATACGCCATTGATCACAGCCACGGTTGTCAGGTGCGGCTTGTGTGTTCCAGCACGTTGCACGCACTCACGCATGTCCTGTTCATATGTCTTGTGTAACTGCACGTGTATAACGACACCATTGCACGCAGGTGGCGGCGGTGGCGATTCACAGACATCCCGCACACCAATGACTGTCCCGTAACGTGAGTCATTCGCTTCGGCGTTGTAACGTCGATGTTGGGTCGCGGTCTGACGTAGAAACGATGGTTCCGGTTTAGTGCCGCATTGACGCTTTCTAATAACGTGAAGATGGATTGTGGGATTGGCTTTAGCGTAGTGATTATGCGTACAAAAAAGGTTTGATAGTTTTTGGTGCATTTCAACGGCCGTATGGCAACGACACAGCGCACACCATTGCTTGACGGCCTGCAAGTGCATGTGCATGTGCATGTGCATGTACATGTGCAAGTGCATGCTCCATTTCGTCATCTAGCAGTAGGCGACATGACTGTGCTTTCTACAGCGACGTCCCTACAGAGTTCTAGAAGCATCATGGTCTTGTCTTTGTTTCGTGATATATGAATGAAACTGAATTTTCAGTGACACAAGTCTCGATTGCTTAGAGTGAGAAGTGTATGTGATGGTGTGTTTTCTTGCTGATATATTATACCTTTGGTTTGTTCAAAACGTACATCAAAACGTATCTCAAAACGTACATCAAAACGTATCTCAAAACGTATGGCTTATAAGTTGAACTTGATACCAGCCGAAATGCAGTTTCAGCTATACGTTTGAAGCAATGAACTTGTTTGTTAAGTGCTCGTGGGGGGCGGGCGGGTGGTAGGAGGTGGGAAGTTAATCCTATCCATTGGTGGGAGGTTGATCTCAAAAATAAGTGGGAGGTGGTTTCTCACAATTGATGCGAGGTTGCCCCCCCCAAAAAAAAAAATTAGTCGGATTGAGATTGTCATGCATGAGTGATTTTCCACCAGCGTGGGTGTCGGCTCATTCTTAAACGACATTAAAATAACTGGTTATTTCCTTGTCCTGTTAAGTTGTAGCTGTTCTTAGACATCTTCGCACGTAAAACTTAAGCAGGTCGTCTTTGAAATAACGTCTAAAAATTACGTCTAAAGATGACGTCTAAAGATGACAGGTAGCGCAGTGATTAATGAAGGCCATGCTATCCGTCAAACTTCCCACCAGTAGCGCCACTTACTGGTGTGATGTAGGGCACTCACGATTTCACCACTGCCACAACTTTCATTTCATGTGCAGATTCTGCAAATCGACATTTCGTTTGGCAAATCCCTAAGTTTTGTCAATAAATCTCTCAATTTCAGTTGAATACAATTGTTAATTATGTTTGCGTTGAAAATGTTGATAGGAACAAAATAACAAACTGTGTTACGTATTCTCAAATGCACAGTTGCAATGGTGTACCAAGTCATATAAAGCAGTCGCGTTGCCCGGCCAACATGCCAATCCTCACTGTCCATTTTGAATGTATAATCAAGTTGTGGCAGTGGTTATATGCTGATTGGCGCCACTGTCGGGGAGTTTGTCTACCCGTGTGTACACATCCGTATCTCGGTACGAACCTGTGGATAACAGGTAACCGGCAATTCAGCTGACGTCAGTGCCTATAAGTTACGGAACTAGCGATAACAATAGAGAAAACGTATAGCTGAAACTGTCAAGTATATACATAACTGGCTGACTTAAGTGAAATTAACAACGTCGCTCATGATGGTCGTTTTGGTTACGTTGTTAGCTGTGGCGTTGTCGTGTAAATATGCACCTTGTGCAAATCCCGCAATCTTTATCTTCATGCTGCTAACCATGCTAACGTTTGCTCTTAATAATTAATGTGGAGTTTCAACATTCAAATGCAGTCGGAAAGCATTTGGAGTTCGCTGGTTCGGTAACTGGTGTGTTTTGGTAAGCTGCAATCGACTGAATTTCGAGCAAGCACTAAAAACCGAAAACTAGTTGTCATGAATGACCAAAAGAACAGTGTGTGTATGATTCAGCACATGACAAGCTCAACGGACGTTGGTTACAACATTAAAGTCAAGTTACATACCTACCAATGTTGACCGCAATGCAGAATGGATTACACACGTTTTTAGGAACACGGGGACGGTGATGCGTGTCGACCTGCTCTCTTCTGACGTCCTTGTATGTCTGTGTATTGTATGTCAGGCTGGCGCGGTAGCTCAGTTGGTGTTGGGCGCGTCTCGTGACCAGGAGGAACAGCGCCTGTCCAGCGGGCAACCCAGGCGTTTCATAACAATTTGGCACAACTTATCGTCTCGCCTAGCGCATGTCATACGGGGCATAGGAAGTCTTTCAGATGAGATACTAAACGCGGTAGGTCACTTCTACCTGGTGTCTATGCCACGGGATGTAAAATGGACGGAACAAAGATGGTTATGCCGAACTTTGGATCAGATAGTTGCAACATAGTGCGCTATCTGTGTCTACGATACTCGTTAGATAGCGGATTAACCGGCGGTGTCTTTCCAGTTGGTCACATTTATTGCCATAAATGTACAATAAAGAGTAAAATTATACTCAACTAATAATTCTAGGATGACATGTAAGTAAACAGTGTGTCTACATACTACGATGTATTATTGACATCAGCTTGTTACGTAGCCATGAATGTTTTAATATATAGCTCTGGTCCTGGTGGTTGGTTGGTTGCAGGGAAATGCTGTCCCTGTCCATACAAATGTCTCTGTGTGAACAATTGTTGTACTGTCTAAAGGAATTAAAGCTGTGTAGTCTTAAGGGTGATCTCAAAACATCGACGCTAAATGAAATAGCTGCTACATCTCCCACCTCGAATATCAATGTTTTGAGATCACCCCTGAACTTGATTTCCATCGGATCTGAAATACTAGCGTAATATCTACCCTGCATGCAAACGTAATAGCTACCCTGCATGCAAACGTAATAGCTACCCTGCATGCAAACGAACAACATCTACACAACGTATCTGTATGTGATTGGCTAATACTAGGTTTCCGTGCCCGATATTATCAAATAACTCCGATAAATGGTCGATGCCCATAACAAATAACAGCATCATTAACTAATAGTATAGCTACTAATATAACAATCCGCAAGACGGCTATAATCACTACGAATGTTTAGTATATATGCGTGTGGAGGCGCTTGACCTGCACAATGTTGATATGTCTGAGACTGCCAGACCGATTGAGTAATACTGATGGTTGCGTGGATAGAAATTATACAACTGTTTTTTTTTCAGTCGAACAAATATATCTCATGTGTCTGATTTGCAATGATGGCTTGTATTAGGTGTACGTTACAGCTTGTATTAGGTGTACGTTACAGCTTGTATTAGGTGTACATTACAATTTGTACATCAGTGTCACTTTTATTTGTTTTTGTCTCGCAGTATCCGTTCGGACGTGGGGGAATTCTTACACGCGATTTCCCATTTGAACACAGCAACATATATGGATATTCCCTTATTTGTATCATACACGAGAAGACGAGGACGATTGTGTCCATACATTTCTGGTTACGCAACTGACATTGTGCTACATAAAGTTTGCAGCATCCGCGACCACGCGATTCAGTCTCAGAGTGGTATATCAGAGAAACCGCCACAGGCTACACGATCCAAGAACGAAACGACATCATTCACCGAAACGATCACAAATTGTGATTATTGTCTGATTGCAGCCTCAAACTGCTGTGTTGTGTTGGGATAAATAAATCTAACTTGCGCCGATGTATCGCTGCTCGCGTATCAACAAAAGGCTCGATTTCTTGCTCGTTTCCCCTTCAAATGTTCCACCGTAACTCTGTAGACACTACTCTGTGCAGTAATGGTTTTAAGCAGCCACGCTGGCTCATTAAAATCGAAACGCATCCACCATCAATAAATAACCGGCCATGGCATTATAAGAATTTTACGAGCTATTCTTAATATGTTACGGTCCTGTATTTTTTCTTCAATAAATAATGTTATTGACATAAAATTATGCAAACCCATTTGAGATTCATACGATTGTTAACAAATACAAATGCCACGTACGTATACAATGCTTCAGATTCAAATAGTCATCTTCGCATTTTTGTTTCGGCATGGGGTTGTTTTGGCAATGGTGCGTAGACGTTTCGGTATTGAGTTGAGATCGTTTGCGTTTTGGCTATTTCGGTTGCGAGATTGTTCCGGTGGTGGTTCTGAGCGTTTCTGTTAAAACTGTTTCGGTCTGGGGCGATTTCGATATGGGAGCCATTCGTGTTTAGGGCCGTTTCTATCGGGACAATTGTCCATTTTTTTCGCGCCATATGGCCAATCAAATCATCGCAACATTTGTCGGAGCATCGATACCTAGGCGGTGAACCCCCATATCGCCAGGGGGACCAGCGATTATTCGTTCCCGTCGTGTTGCAGGACGACGAAATACACGCACTATGGGGGCGAGTTCTCGACCACCGCCGCTGCCGCCAGCCACGACCTCTCCCAGTCGCCCTCCTCGCCTTCGAGCACGGCGTCGCACTCGAGCGACAACTCCCGGTTCAACCTCGACAACGTGACGACGCCGTGGGGAACGATGGGCAGCTGGCGCAAGTCGAACAAGAGTGCCGATCGACCATCCATCGGTGCCGGACTTCCCAACGCCGACCAACCGCCCAACACGCTGTTCTACAACTGCTGGAGCATTCCCGCCGACAACAACGTGTCATCTGCTAACGCGCACTGACGAATTCCGGTGTCGCGCGAAAACAGTCGTCCCCGTAAAATAGCGACTCTCTGTACGCTGGACTTGTGTGATTAATTTGAAATCTTTGTCACTGTAAACTAATTTGAATGCTTGCGAGATCGTATTAATTTGTGGTGTATAATCATACAGACTCCGAATGTTATAACCTTCCCTCGGCTGTTTGTAATGTCATGTTTGTGATTGTCTTAAAACAGCGCGAACCATAATGGTATGTTTCTTTTATATAAGCAACTGCCATGCGACTGTTTTTCCTAATTTTCCGAAACGGTGTACCTAGACGAACTACGCAGTAGGGCAATTGTTGCTAATTGTTGTCACGCTAAATGTTCTCAAAACGCCACAAACAATTGAAAATGATATTAAATGCATAATTCATCATAATAGTTATAAGTTATGTAATCATGGCTGAATAATCCGAGCAGACGTTTGCAAATGTGACGGAACCCGGATGTATGCACAGATTCTAGGCTCTCATCCGGTGATTTCGCTAACTCATCAAATAAGATTAATGTTTTATCAGAGGACACATTCGAATCAACTTCAAACTTTGATTATTTTGACATAACTGTCGAAAAGGAAAACTTAAATCATGAATACATGAATTAAAATGAATACATAAGTTAAAATCAATACATAAGTTAAAATGAATACATTAGTTAAAATGAATACATAAGCCAACAAACACTAAGAAGTCTGGAAGTCTGCGGCCTGTGGCTTGCTTTTATTGCAACCTTCGTTCGTACGTTCAGTTGTTCGTGATGCTCTTACAAATGCCATAATTATTGCAAGATGCGTGTGATCTTTGAAAAGAGATTCGTCTTAGTTTTATTTGAAAGCTGAGCATTGGTCTTCTTAAATGGAACGTACAGCGACTTTCATTTGTTAACTGATATCAGATATTTGGATGTTTCGTATAATTTAATTAGCCCATTACTCAACGTTATTCATTCTCAAAGTAAATCTAAATTAACAACATTATTATAAACGTCGGAAGCTTGTGAATAGTGTGTAATAAATATAATTATATTTATATAATTATATAATTATATATATATATATATATATATATATATATATATATATATATATATATATATATATATATATATATATATATATATATATATATATATATATATATATATATATATATATATCTTGACTGTATTAGCATTAACTATCATTGTAACGATGCAGCGTTGACTGATACATGGGTATTTGTCAAATCGTCAAGGTGTCAAATAAAACGAATACATGTGGAAAGTATGTGTTTCGCTTAATTTTAATTTACTGTTGCATTGAAATAAAAATTAATGTAAATCCCGCTTTACTGCAACAATGGCTGGGCTTAGCTTCTTCGGACTGTGCAGGCGAATTAATTTGTTATTCGTTTTCTATCGTTCTCTACCACAAAGTAGATCATCCTTCCACCTATATGATTTTACCTAGACAATGGAGCGGTGTGGAGCACGGATCCCAACCTCCCACCTATTTCGGGGCCAACCACACGCCTCCCACCATATTTGAGAGTCCACCTCCTACCAATCCCACGTCCCACGAATTCTTGAAGCCAACCTCCCACCAAATTTAGGACAAACCTCCGATTTCCTGCCACCCCCTTCACAATGCTCGGTGTGTTTGCTCATTAGGATTCACGAAGGATAATAAGAAAAAATACGAAGATTCTATTCAGTATTTTTTACATTTATTTGCAGACACCGATCCGCTCTTGATGACGGGTTTTATAGTTCAACGCTGGGTATGTTAAAATTAGAAACGACTTTCGAATCCGACGTTGCTACTGTCATCAGCTGTTCGCGTCATAGCAACTTTGCGTCTCCAATATTCATGATCACCGAATTTCGACTTGCAATGTCACACATAAGACGAGGTTCTGTTTATCACATATTCACATAGCAGATCACGTGAGGAGTGTGCACGCTGCGTTAGTCCCAAAAAAATGTCTAGCCTTCTCAAAAAACTACTCGTCCATCAATGTACGACCCATGTAGGTCTACTATCTCCCAAGTGGAACAATAAGCGGATTTGAAACATCCGCACGAGTTCACAATTGCACGTGGATTTAAGGGCCGGTTTACAAGAGCGACTAATTGTCCGCTTGGTCGGCCCACAAGGTGTCGTGCGATATCGCAGTGCAAGAATCGGTCGTGTAAACACATTCGTGAGACCGATTAGCGAGGCCAATTTGTGGCTACGATTGGGCGGTGTTATTGAGGTTGGGCCCAGTTTGACCGACGGTCATCCGCGATGTTGAAGCAGTGACGGCAATATGTTCAGCCGTTTGCACCAATTGTTCAAGAACTGTTTCCAAACCAATCGTTGTCATCGGTTTGGTGTCTCTGCGGCCGTATTTCTTAGAACTGGAACCTGAGCGTGCGTGCGTGCATGCGTGCGTGCTAAAGGTGACGCCTCTACGGTGGTCGTGCTAACTGTCACCGACCCAAGAGAGAGAGAGAGAGAGAGAGAGAGAGAGTGTGTGTGTGTGTGTGTGTGTGTGTGTGTGTGTGTGTGTGTGTGTGTGTGTGTGTGTGTGTGTGTGTGTGTGTGTGTGTGTGTGTGTGTGTGTGTGTGTGTGTGTGTGTGTGTGTGTGTGTGTGTGTGTGTGTGTCAAGTTGTACGCTGCGCAATAATTACAAGATGTCTTTACGATGACAGGTGAAATTGATTGGCATATTAATTAGCAAACGAATATCCCCTGCGCCGAGCAGTTCAACAAAAAATCGTCATCATTTTGGAGGACTCATGTTGCGTTTATTATTATTTAATTAAACGGTAGTAAACGCATGAGGCAAAACCGTACAGTAATTTAAAGTGTTTTGTACTTCTAGAAAGCAGTGAGTGGCTCATGTTCGGGTTGGGTTGATTTAACAAGATTTAACAAGATTGCCATCCCAAACAGCAAGTTCCAGGTGGCAAGTGGACAAGGAAGCCATTGGCTTATCGAGAGTCCAACAATTTTTTCATCTATGTGTAGCCCGCCCTTATCATATATCTGTCAATTCTATTTTTTAAACATATTCACACTACCAGGATTAACACAATCATTTGGCAGTTCATTTATCAATCTCTGTGAGAAAGAGTACTTTCTCATGTCCAACTTACACTGCTCCTTAACTAATGCTGCTTTGTGTCCTCTGGTTCTACTGCCTTCTTTAAGTTTGAAGAACATATTCCTATCAACATCCTCATAACCGTTCACTATTTTAAACACTTCTATTTGGACTTCTCTTAGTCTCCTGGTCTCTAGTGTTGTCAAACCACATTGTAATAAGCGGCTTTCGTAACTAAGGTCTCTCAATTCTGGAATCATTTTAGTTGCTCTTCGTTGTATTCTTTCTGACTTGTCTATGTTTTTTACGATATGGCCTCCATGCTTGAATACAATATTCCAAATGTGGTCTAACTATTGCTTTGTACAGGTGTACAATTAGCTGTTTCTCCTTATACATGATAGTTCTCCTAATTAGCCATAGAACTTGATTTCCTTTCGAAGCAGCAATCCCACATTGCTGTGAAAATTTCATGTCAGCACAAAATGTTACTCCTAAGTCCTTTTCTTGTATGGTTCTACCTAGTACAGCATCCCCCATTTTATATTCTTCGTCCACGTTTCCATGTCCTACGTGTATGCATTTACACTTAACAAAATGTAATAACATTTGCCATTTGTCTGATCATTTAACTAATTTATCTAGATGATCCTGTAAACTTTGTTTATCTGTAACATTAGTAACCGTTCTGAATACTTTTGTGTCATCTGCACATTTCAGTACTTTGTTAAATATGTCATCATCCAAATCATTGATATATATTAAAAACAGTATAGGGCCTAATACTGATCCCTGTGGTACCCCACTCAAATCAGATTTCCAGTTGGAATTATCACCATCTACCATCACTCTCTGTCTTCTGTGTGTAAGCCAATCTTCAATCCAGTTGATTTCATCATTACATATACCATGAGCTTTTAGTTTAAGTAACAATATTTGATGTTGCACTTTATCCAAAGCTTTCTGAAAATCTAAGTACACAACATTCACTGGTGACCCGTCATCTACCCACTTTGTAATTTATTCCAAAAATTATAAGAGATTGGTTAGACATGACCTTGCTTTTAGGAACCCGTGTTGAGATGTATTTATTAATTAATGTTTTACAAGGAATTCCACTATGTGGTCTCTAATTAATTTTTCGAGTCATTTGCAAGAGTATTCAACTTGTCATTAAAGAGGGAGTTGTTCCGTTTGAATGGAAAGAAGCAAACATCATACCATTATTTAAAAAGGGTTCGAGAAATAAGTAAGAAAATTACAGACCAGTGAGTTTAACGTCAGTGATTTGTAAATTATTAGAAAGGTTAATTAAAGACCATATGGTGGACTTCATCGTTAAGCATAAATTATTAAATTCATCTCAACATGGATTCCTTAAAGCGAGGTCATGCTTAACAAATATGTTATGTTTTTTGGAATAAATCACTAAGTGGATAGACGTGGGATCGCCAGTAGATATTATCTACTTAGATTTTCAGAAAGCTTTTGACAAAGTGCCACATCAAAGATTACTACTTAAATTAAAAGCCCATGGTATCGTGGATAGCATAACTGACTAGATAGAACAATGGCTGACTGACAGAAGACAACGAGTTGTAGTAGATGGAGAAGTTTCAAATTGGAAATCGGTTTTGAGTGGGGTACCTCAAGGATCAGTATTAGGACCTATATTATTCTTAATATATATCAATGACTTGGACGATAGTATAACAAGTAACGTACTGAAATTTGCAGATGACACAAAATTGTTTAGGAAGGTTAATACTGATGGTGATAAACAACATTTACAAAACGATCTAGACAGGTTAGTGAAATGGTCTGAGAAATGGCAGATGTTGTTCAATTTTGGGAAATGTAAATGCCTACATACAGGACATGGAAACTTGGATGTAAACTATAAAATGGGAGATACTGTTCTGGGTACTACTGTAAAAGAAAAGGACTTAGGAGTTACAATAAGCGCTAATATGAATGTTTCAGAGCAGTGTGGTATTACAGCTTCAAAGGGTAATCAAATTCTTGGATTGATTAGAAGAAACATAACATGCAAGGGAAAAAAGTTAATTATACCTCTTTATAAAGCAATAGTTAGACCTAATTTAGAATACTGTATACAAGCATGGAAACCATATCGTAAGAAGGATATAGATACGCGTGAATGCGTACAAAGGAGAACAACTAAAATTAATCCTGAACTGAGAGACCTTAGTTATGACGAACGTCTGAAGGAATGTAGTTTAACAACTCTAGAGACAAGGAGGTTACGAGGAGCTCAGATTGAAGTTTTTAAGATATTGAATGGGTATGAAAATATTGATAGAAATATGTTTTTCTCACTCAAGAAGGATAGCAGAACTAGAGGACATGAGGTAAAATTAGTAAAGGATCAATGTAGATTGGACATCAGGAAGCACTCGTTCTCACGGAGGACAATAAATGAATGGAACAAATTGTCTACAGATTGTGTAACTGCTAGCAGCGTGAATATGTTTAAAAACAAGGTTGACACATATCTCAGGAGGGTGGGTTATAAGTAGATGAACATTGTTGGACTCTCGATAAGCCAATGGTTTCCTTATCGACTTGCCATCTGGGCCTTTGGCTTGGATGGGAAATCTTGTTAAATCTTGTTAAACTGATGTCAAACTAACTGGTCTGTTATTTTCTGGCTTGTTGTTCGATCCCTTCTTAAATAGCGGCGTATTGTTTGCTTCTTTCCATTCTGAAGGAACTATTCCTTCTTCTAGTGACAAGTTAAACAATTTTGTAAGTGGTGTATTAATTTGCTCAACAATTTCGTTAAGCAGTTTTGGTGGTATCCCATCAACTAGCGGTGATTTATTATCTTTCATCTTCTTAATTTTCTTTGCTATCATTTCAGGAGTTACAAATAACTGCCCTAAATATTCTGATTTACTGCCTTCAAATTTAGTAAATGGAACTGGAAGTGAGCTGATATCTTCTGTGGTAAAAACTGAGCTGAAATACTCATTCAGGACCTCTGCCATTTAAAACCCATCTGAAATTATGTTTCCACTGTTGTTTTCCAGTGGTCCGACCTTATCTCGAACTTCCTGTTTACACCTTACATAAGCATAGAAACTCTTGCTGTCATTTGTTATATTACCTGCCAATCTTTTTCAAAGATTCTTTTAGATTTTCTAATTTCAGTTGTAGCTAGGTTAAGTGCCTATTTGTAATTTTCATATTCTTCATCCTCTCTGGTGCGCCTATAAACCCTCCACATAGATTGCTTAAACACAATTTTTCTAATAGCTTATTTTGACAAGTGTTTCTTTCTAGACCGTTTTCCTTGTTTTTTCAAGAGGACAGATTTATCGATGATACTCTCAATTTCATATTTTAGAATATTCCAACATTCAATTGCGGTCTTATTCATCAGCATGTTATTCCAATCTAGCTTTGTTAAGTATTTTCTCATATCTTTATAGTTATCTTTGTGGAAGTTTCTCCTATATACTTTTTTAATTTTTACTTCCTGATGTAAAAATGTATTTCATTGTGGTCACTGTTTCCCAATGGTTCATGTATTTTTACATTGTCCAGTAATTCTTTTTTGTGATGACAAAACTATATCTAATACATTATCTCCTCTGGTTGGTTCTAGCACGTGCTGAGTAAGCAAGATATCCTGGATTAAAAATAGAAATTGTTGGTCCTCACCCACTGTACTCTCTACAGATTTCCATTGTATGTGTCCATGTTTAAAATCTCCCATTAAGATACATTCCTCTTTACTGACTTCCTTTATAGCATTTTGTATTTTTGTGTTATCCTCTTCGTTTATGTTTGGACTTCGGTAAACTAATCCAATAGTTAATTTTGAATTTCCTGAAACTATTTTGCACCAAACAGCTTCATCGCAATCTGCTTTACTTTCTAATTTTATTTCATAAGCCTGAATAGATTCTTTAACATATAAAATAACTCCCCCTCCCCTTCTTTCTATTCGATCTCTCCTAAACATTACGTATCCTGTCAATCCTAATTCAGCATCTGTTATGCCTATGTTGGCCCATGATTCGGTAATACTAATTTTGGCCCATGATTCGGTAATACCAATTTTACTATACTCCTAGCATTTAAACACACGCATTTATAACCTGCTTCAGACCTGTTTTTATGACATTTTGTTATTCCTTTGTCTGTACTAGTGGCTTCTTGTCCTGCTTGAGGCATATCTAAGTAACCCCCCCTGCGCTTCTAGTTTAAACAATGTTTACTACCAAAAATATGTGTTATGTTACCCATGCCACTGTCTAGTGTTGCTGTGAGTCCATCCGCAAATGCTGCTGCCCCCTTTCAACTTAGATGAAGCCCGTCCTTCATGTACATATCATTGATGTGCTGAGGGATACTGCCCTGGGGTAACGTCGTCAATCTATGTGTGCATAGTGCATACTCATGCGCACACACGCGTGCATGCATACATTAAATATAGCACACATTGTGCAAATGCATGCACACACGAACATATACACAGCGGCATATAATCTTACATGCGTACACACATATACGCACATACATATAAACACTCGCACGCACGCACGCACGCACGAACGCACGCACGCACGAACGCACGCAACATTCATGCGTGCATGCGTTAAATGCATAACTTGCATGCATCCATTTCACGCACACACATACACACACGCGCGCGCGCGCTCGCTCGCTTGCTCGCGCAGGCACACACACACGCGCGCGCGTAGATACTTACACCAAATATAATGACTAGCAACGAGCAGATTTGCGCGGATATTACTGCGTAGACCCACCGCGACAACTTTTTCGAAGGAGCTGAAATGTAGAACATAACCACGTACACAAAAATGTCTTAACCTCTTCTTATATTTCGAGATTAACCACCAATTTTGCTCACGGACCAAATCGTCACAAGGTTGAGCGATGATATTTTTGAATGCAAAAATGCATTTTGAATGCAAAAATGCATTGCGATATTATATAAAGCACGTGCAAGTGCAAGTGCGTTCATAAAAAATTATATATTTGTTACTGTTTGTTGATTGAGTACAACGACATACCATGTTCGCAGAATTCGCCTGTGTATCCAGCGTTGCAGTAACAGGAAGGTCCATACTCTTCGATAATCCTATTCGTAGTCATAATTAGCGAGAGTTGGTGGTGGGACGAGTTGGTGGTAAGACGAGTTGGCGGTGGGACGAGTTGTGTGACGACGGTTGTGGGACGAGTTGGTGGTGGGGCGATTGGTGGTGAGACGAGTTGGTTTTGGACGAGATGGCGGTGGGATGAGTTCGTGGTGCGACGAGTTAATGTGGGACGAGGTCACAGTGGGACGAGTTGGCGGTGGGATGAGTTCGTGGTGCGACGAGTTAATGTGGGACGAGGTCACAGTGGGACGAGTTGGCTTTGGGACGAACGGTGGTGAGCAAGTTTGTTAAGTAATGCACATTCATACGAATGCAGCCGTGACATTGGCAGTGCATTTACATTTGAATGCGTCCCCTCAAATGTTTGACTATTCAAATGTCTTATTGTTGGACTATCGGTACACCAATTACTTTCTTGTCCACTTGCTATATGGAGCGTGTTGATTCCTTGTTAGGTGCATTTCAAATGCAAACGTAATTGTTTGAATAATTGTTGTTGTTAGATAATACACTTGATCTACAATTGTACAACGTTGTTGAACCAACCTCGTGCCGTGTACTGTGTATTCGTTGATTCTTATTCATCATTAACAAAGTCTACATTTACATAAATTTAATATGAAAGCAAAACATTTGAAATTAATTTAGATGCATTTACAAATGCAAAACCAAAACATTTTTGTCTCGGTGGCATTTGAAAGCGACCATGGAAATGGCATTTGCATTTGTATTTGAAGAAGTTGAACCATTCGCATTCAAATGCGTAGACATGCATTTGTTAAGAAGATTGTACTGATGGGCTGGCGTGACCAGTAGTGATTTACAGATGGTCTCGCTCTTCCGAGCTACTACAAACTACTGCATTTGTTTGTTTACTAGTTAATAATATTTTGATATGTAGCATTTTAAATTAGATTGACTGAAGCGTGGCGGACGCAGCTTGTTCTACCCGATACTTTCGCAAAAGCTGTTCGTTGCATTGGCTCACCTGAATCGATACGTAGGTCAACAAAATGGCTGACCAGAAGTCTGCGAACCGCTTTCAACATTTACTGACAGCAACATAAATCTAACACAGAGCTGTACAGCGGAGTGAGTACAGTTACAGACACGATACGGGAAAGGAGGCTGATATTTACTGGACACTGTTACAGACGAAATTGGTGTCTAGGACCATCCTATGGCAGCCGGATATTCTTACGAAGCGTGTCAGTTTGCATGCGCAAGCTATATGTTAGTAAAGCTGGTACGCGCAAGATAAAATAAAAGGGGAATAAATGGTGTAGTTTCGGCTGAATAATGCCTTGCCTAAATTATTCTTGTATGTATATAAGAATAGTAGGCTATTATTGTTGTTGTTGTACCCTGTAGGGAAACCAGCCCGGCTTCCAAGAGAAATGAATAAATAAAAAATAGATGTCATGGACATTAGTGAATGCAGATGGATGGGAAAAGTAAAAGTCAAGATGAACACCGGAGAGAGTGTAATTTTTTCAGGTAGAGAAGACAACATACACAGACAAGGGATGGCAATAATGATGACAAAGAAAGCAGGACAAGCATTGATGGAATGGAGACTTATCAGCGATGGAATTATTTATGCTAGATTCTTCTCCAGGTATGTAAAGCTATCGATCACACAAGTCTATGCACCAACGAATGAAGCCAACGTCGAAGATAAAGACGATTTCTATGAACAGCTTCAGACAGTTGTGGACAGTGTTCATAAGCATGACATAATCCTAGTAATGGGGAATTTAAATGTCAAAGTTGGAGAAGACAACGAAGGATACGAAAACATGGATGAGGTGAAAGAAATGACAATGGAGAAAGACTTGTTGACTTCTGCGGACTCAATCACCTTGTGGTAACAGGTACCATTTTCCCACATAAACTGATACATAAACAGACATGGACATCTCCAGGAGGAAAGACAAAGAATCAAATAGACCATGTGTTAGTGAGCAGGCAACATCGGACATCAGTAATGGACACTGGGGCCATGAGAGGAGCCGATATTGCGAGCGACCACCAATTAGTGCGATAAAAAATCAAACTGAAACTAAAGAGAAAACAAAAGAACAAGGCGATCAGAAAGAAATTTGATATACTTAAGCTACAGCAACCAGCTATTAAAGCCCAATTCTCACTGAAGTTGCGCAACAAATATGATATATTACAAGAGTACGACGAAACAGACGACGAAGAAATTGAAAAACAATGGCAAGACTTTGAGGATGCACACAAACAAACAGCTCAAGAATTACTGGGGTACAAAAAGAAAGGGCAAAAACCATGGATTAGCAAGGAGTTGTGGGAGCTAGTAGAAGAGAGAAAACAACTGAAGAACAACATCGAGCAGACAAAGTCAGACAGGATTAAGCAGAATTACATGGATAAATATAGGTGTAAAGACAAAGAAGTGAAGAAGAGCACGAGACAAGACAAGAGGAAGAGGGTTGAACACCTTATCATGGAAGCAGAGGAAGCAGCACGTAATGGAAGAATGTAAGAAGTGTATGATATTACAAAAACCCTCAGTAATGACAAACGTAAAACAACAAATGCAGTGAAAGGCAAATGTGGAAATTTAATAACGGAAGATTGGCCAGTAGGAAGCTATGGAAAGAACACTGTGAGGAAATCCTTAACAGACCTATACCTGATGACCCTGTAACACAGGCGTCGGCAACCTTTTTGAATGGAGGGCCAAATAAGTGACTTTGAATAGACGCCGTAGTCTAGCTATTTTAGTGTTTCTCAATGTCGATGTCACGTCCAATGTGAAGCATGGCCCGCCATCGAGGTCACTCCATGGCAGCTGCTGTCGATGTTTCAGGTTGGCTTTCGACAGATTTCACGTGACGTTTCAAAACACGTGATCTGTCTGCTGATTTGTGTCCTTCCAGCAGCTCGCCAAATAAGACTGATTTTGGTAGTATGTTATTTTCCATCCTGCATATGTGTCCAGCCCAGCGTATTCGGCGGTGACGTAGAAAACCGATGAGTGGACGGAGGCATGATCTAGTGAGAACTCCCCCATTTATCCAGAAGGCGAATACCTTAGATTGTTCTGAGACATCGCGGAAAGGCGCCCGAACAAGTAAGAGGCCTTCCACAGCCAAATGTTTATTTCACTGTCCAGAGAATAGTTGGCTGTGATGGTGGATCCAAGATAGGTGACGTGACAAACATTTTCCAGTGGAGTTCCATATATTTCCAGGCTAGGCTGGTGTGTCTCTCTGTCTCAAAATTGGTACTGATTTTGAAATCAAATTCATTGCTGGCATTGGCAACCTTAGTTAGCATAACTTGAGGAGAAGGTACACACGACTGCATCATCTGCATACAGGAGCTCTATAATATTGCTTGTGCTTGTTTTCGTCTTAGCATTCACTCAGGGTGGTTGGTAGTCCCCGTCGTAACGAGCATTTGCAATCTTATATTTATTAAAGCATTACGTATTTGATATGTTGTGTTAATAAACGACACGTTTATTTTGTGCAATTGCGAATCGAACACACTACGTCCACAAGTTACACCCAATGTGCTTACCCGGGTGTAATCGAGATAAATCCTATCAACACATCCGATAAGTGAATGGATCAAATTATCAACTGTTTGTGTAAGTGCCAGCAATGTAAACATGTCTAAAAACAAAATTAACAAATATTTCTCAAAGGGACAGGTCACACAAGCAGCAGATGAAGAATCGTTTGACACTCGATAAGCCAATGGATATATTGTCCACATGTCATCTCAATTTATTACTTTGGACAGCAGTCTTGATAAAGCACGGAGTAAACGTTTCACAACAGGAATGCCGTAACACCTAACTGAGAATAATCGTAACACCTAACTGAGAATAATCGTAACACCTAACTGAGAATAATCGTATGTTATGCACTGGAACTGTTTACCCAATTAACTGAATCTTCAGTCTTTTCAACAACGTCCCATTGGTTGATTCAGCAACTGGGATAAAGTTAAATTCCAATTTGCTCAGGCGGATACGCCACAATAATATCATTGTTCACTTTGCTCAGGCGGATACGCCACAATACTATCAGTGTTCACTTTGCTCAGGCGGATACGCCACAACAATATCAGTGTTCACTTTGCTCAGGCGGATACGCCACAATAATATCATTGTACACTTTGCTCAGGCGGATACGCCACAATAATATCATTGTTCACGTGGACGGACAAGGACAAAGAATATGGATGTGTTTGACAGAAGGTAGGCCCTATGCTCCGTCGGGTTACTGGGATGAGATTATGTGACGGGACCAACAATGAGGAAATGGCAGGAAGAACGGGACAGAAACACCTGGGTGAGTCGGGTGTTGGGCGTATCTCGAGAACCAAGTAATGACCAAGCTGAAGGGAAACAAGAAGATGACGTCACGGAATTGACCCGACGGAGAAGAGTTCGAATAGAGCATTTGGCGGCAATCGAAGCAAATGAACGGACAATGATGTTCGAGGCAACGGACATAACACCGACAGATGTGCTAGCATACACATGCGCACACACGCACGTACTCGCACGCACACGCACGTACTCGCACGCACGCATTCGCACGCACGCACTCGCACACAACCTAGCACACGTACCATACACACTTCGACGTGAGAGACAAAACATAATTAATATTTTATTGTTAAAACTAATAAGGTACACGTAAATAAATATATGGACAGGTCGGGTAACACCCAAGTCATAGTCGTGGCAGCTATCTATGATATACTGTAAATAACCATGCAGTGTTTTACATATTGGACAAAAATGACATGTTATCTTAACATATTATGATGTCTACATCAGTTTTAATAGCAAACTGAAAACATGGTTGCAAGAACACAACATAAATAGCAACGGAATCATAGATAAATATTAACCTAACCATACACCCTCGTATTCTTCTAGTTTTCTTGATTGCATGATACGTTTACTGGTGTTGACGTGTGCAATGATTATTAGGCCTTACCCAAAAGACAGTACCTCCTCCTAAAAATGTAAAAATAAATATATTAAGCACAGAGGCAATGCAGAATGTTAGACATGAAATTAAATCAGATGACATTTACAATAAACTTAATAAAATTCCAAATGCTAATCCAAATTTAAATTATGATCTAATATAAAGAAATTTTACGGTCTAAAAATAAGCACATGCCAGGTAAATGAATAAATTTGAAAAAATCTACGTGGATTACTCAGGGTTTGCTCAAGTCAATCTGGTACCGAGATAAACTTTATAAACAATTAAAATTAACTAACCCAAATTCACCTAACTATGAAACAATTAGCATTAACCTGAAAACGTATAATGGAATACTAAAGACAAACATTCGTGCAGCAAAACATGTATACTTTGAATCATGTTTTAATCGTTCAAAAACGATATAAGAAATACAATGATTTTCTCTCTAAGACAAAAACACAAAACAAACATTCTTTAAAAAAAATAAGGAAAAAATAACATAAAAATACTGCTAATAAATTTAATATTTTTTCACAAACAGCTCACACTATTGCAAATTACATTAAATATGATGGCAATAAAATTATAGTTATTATTTCAATAAACACATAAATACGTTATTTAAATGTCAGAATATTGATAAGGAAACTGTAAAGAAAACTATACAAAGTCTTCCTACAAAAATAGTTGTGCATTTTATGGTATTCCTTCATAATTAATAAAAAATAATTGAAACTGGTATAATTAAATCATTAACTATATTAATAAATCAAGTGTGAAACACAGGAATTTTTCCTGATGAATAAAAATTGCCAAAGTAATTCCTATATTTAAGAAACATGATCCTACATTATTTAAAAATTACAGGCCCATTTCTCTACTTCCAATGATTGCTAAAGTAATAGAGAAAATAATTTTTACTCAGTTATCATCATATTTCAAAGATGCTAAACTGTTTTTTGATAATCAGTACGGTTTTAGACCAAACAATTCAACTGAATATGCTGCACTAGAAATAAATGGATGGAAACTCTAATATTCAAACACATACACACACTAGATTATATTAGCAGGTATAAAAAAACACTTACTGCCAGATAAAATGGACATGCTTATATAATTGAGATAGACATGTAATTAAAAAGGCCAATAAAATAAAAAAAATTATTTGTCATAACTGGAGTGGCTCCTATGATATTGACAACTTGTCTTAATGGGAGTCAGTGATCCCAATTTGTTTTAACATTAAAAGGTTTTATTTTAATTAATTATGGTTATCTATATTGGTTTCAAATAAAGATGTATGCGCACTAGTATTATTATGTGTATATATTTTATTTGTGTAAATGCATATCTCTAATATTTCATTATTTGTTATTTTATGTGGTCAGAAGTAAACTTCTTGTTCTTGTGCACTTACTTACCGTCTCCGTGCCCTGGTGTGGTACACGAGACTCGCACGGGATCTCTCCAGTTCCTTCTGTCTTGGGCAGGCCAGCCCTGCAGCCTTTAGTTCTTTGGTCTGCCCTTTTGTCTCTTCAACACGGCGCACTTTTGACCCTTGTCATTCTGAAGACATGGCCAAGCCATTTACTTCTTCTACGTTTCAGGATCATACAAATAGTTATGTGATTATCTAGGGGTGGGGTACATGTTTGCAAGACGCTCTAATGCTGGACGGACACGTGGACACAACTCAACAAAGTAGTACAGACTTCTGCAAGTATTTCTGGAACTGAATGTGCATTCTTATGCTTAAATGCTCAGACAACAGTAAATATATATTAAATAAAGACCACTGTTATATATCATGGTAGTTGATATGGTTGTAATGGGTATCACAGACTCATGGGAAATAAAGAAATAGCATATTATAGATTAGCACTTACAAGTTATGCACCGTTAAAGAAACAAAAACTAAAATTCGAAAGGGAAATGGATTGCGATGAAGCAATCTGGTGCCACATAGTTATGGGGAACTAAACGTTAACAATATTATGATTAGTCTAAATTGGACTCAAATATAGCAACAGAGGACGAAAAACAACAAAACTGTATTGCTAAGCGAAGTTAGTATGGGGGAATGTGCCATAATGGGTGATTTTAACCATGCAGCGGAACTCATTAGAGAGGACAGGTGTGATAACCAACAGTTAAGTATTATTTTATAATACAGGTTGTTTCTTTCTCAACATGTTTTGAAACCAATCAGAGGTTGGAGTGTTTAGTTTTGTCTTCTCAACACAAATTGAATTAATGAATTTAATTAATATATTTATGCACAACATTTCAAGTTATTACGTGGAATTTTCAAACATATTTTGAATAGCTGCCTGATTTTTTTTATAATTGTGTCAATGCTATTAATTTTATCCTATGACAATATTACTTCCAGACTTGTTGGCAGGTCACAAACTTGCAAGTCAAGTCTCAAGTCAATTACCTCCAAGTCTAAGTCAAGTTTTGAGTCAGTTCTCTGAATTCCAAGTCAAAACAAAATGGTTGACTCGAGTCCAACTTCAGTCAGCTTGCATTACTTAAGTAAACAAAGTCTGATTACTTAATTAGCAAATCACTTGTGTTGGATCTTCCTACTCCAAGATAGTGCTAATCTAATCAACATGGAAACCAAATCTTGACTCAGTAGTAAAACAACAATTCAGACAATCCTGAACTTTTGTTTTACTTTGTTAGCATGTTCAGTATATATTACTGCATGTTCAGTATATAATACTGCATGTTCAGAATATAATACTGCGTGTTCTGTATATGATACTGCGTGTTCGGTATATGATATTGCGTGTTCAGTATATGATATTGCGTGTTCAGCATATAATACTGCATGTTCAGCGTATAATACTGTGTGTTCAGCATATAATACTGCATGTTCAGTATATAATACTGCATGTTCAGCATATAATACTGCATGTTCAGTATACAGTGGACTCCACTTAACCAAATTGCAGATAACAAACTCAGCCGTTCAGTGGAATCAAATATACTGGCTGCAGCAGAATCCTTAGTGAACCAGCCACTTAGTAGACTCAAATTCTTCTGCCACAAAGTGATTCTGTTAAGTGGAATCCACTGCACAACAAAGGTAAAACGATTGTGGCCTGCTTTTATAAACATTCCTGCTGACTTGACACAACACTATGAAATTCTCATAACGAAATGTTTATTACAAATGCACATTAAAAGATAGTTTGTATACTTCACATATTTTAATGCATATACATACATATCTCCTCACTAAATTCAAAAGCACCGTGATTTAAAAATACCACACAATGCTGCTGGATCCAGACTCTGGAACTATTACATGACTCATTTACTGTACACAAGACAATTCAACACACAACATATAAAGGCAAATTTACACCAGTGATAATTTTCCAAATCGGTTGGCTGACATAGTGAGTTTGAACGCTGCAGGGTCCAAAACACAGACAATCAACTGCAATTTTGAAACAGTGGCCAATGAGTGACCTTCCATCAAAGCTCAAATCGGGAATTGTGCACGTCAATTGGTTGCAGTAGCAGTGACTAGACGTCCTGCTCGCGTAAGCGCACACAATGATTACCTGTGCATTGTCATGCGACACGATGTCGCCCGACCAACTGTGGCACAAACCGTTCGGGTAAACCAGAATTAAAGGTGTTAACCAGCCTTAATGTGTGTATTTGCCAGTCTATTCTTTGGGAACACAAGATTTAACACTACGCTGTCGCAAGAGTCCTATCGCTGCTTCCTTCCAGTGGTTTTGCCTGCGTCACCTCTGATCCTTTGTCTTCGTTGTCCTCGACTGGATCAAAGTGAGGCTGTTTCATCGTGCGGTACAGACTCGGTGGCGGCGGCATCCATGTCGGTATGATCTTGCCGTGGACACGCCATCGCCCGTACTCGTCCGAGAGATGCTTCTCGTAGACGACATACTCGAGACAGTCCTTCACTAAATTCTCTCCGCCATACATGAGGCGGCCGAAGCGATCGTACAGCGCCAATGTCTGGAAGAACAAAGCAACGCTATAGAGCACAATGCATTGGATCCATTTGTACCATTGTGCAACGTCTAGAAGAATACAAAACAAATTATCATATTTTCTTAATTGTTTATTTTATTTTACACAACTAAAACAAACTTTTCCATGACTGAAGTAGTACTTAAAATTATAAACCGCAGCCCCACAATTTGTACCACTGTGCACACAACGTTCTTTTCATCTAAAAGTACCAATATTTTAATGCAACTACAAAATATCTCATTTGCTGTCTACCTTAATGTAATTTAAAGTTGCTTCTACAATTAAATTTTGTGTGTGTCTTGCTTCTGACTCATTTCCTAACAAATTTAACTTACCTAATGCAAAACTGAACATATCTTATGTGTTATTTAGTTTTGATGAAATAAACAGACAAAACCGTGAAATTAATTGTGGTTCGGACCAATAAAAATGTTATGAAAAAGGCAAAATTAAGTTTTTCACCTGCTGCCTAACGTAACGATCAAAGTCAATTCTTTCGATGATTTTAACAAAAGTATGCACTATTTTATTAAACTGCAAACAATTCACACACAACAAATCTAAACTTAAATGAACCTGAATAACGATTTTTCTTCAAAATACAACAGCTGAGATTACTTACTCTCAACGTTTCGATGGCAGACGAAACGTTGAGAGTAAATATATAGTGTTCAGGGTGCATACAGAAAGCATAAAGTAAAATTCAAGAACATTTGGGTGAAAAACACAGCACTTTTTCCAGAACATTTTCTGAAGCATCTTAACGTTATTTCAAAAACAACTCTAGTCTTTAAAATATTTGATGTTAACTCAAATGTTTATTTCCAACAGACTGTTTGTGCCACTCGCACATCTATCAGCACATGCAGTTGCACACGAAAAAAGCTAACTGACAGCGACAAATTTGTCGTCATAGGAGTCACTGAAACCTTTTTGTTTGACTTATAATAATTAGTTTATTTTAAATATCGTAGAAACGAGAGCATTTCTCATATCTACGCAAATAAGTGTGTGTGCACAATTGTTTGAGTCCAAGTGGCTGAAGTTACAGCATATTTACGGCTTAGTTAATATTAATCAGCAATGCCTGGCTAAGAATTAAGACATGGTACTTTAATTTAGCATAAATGCTAAAGCTGCAACAGTGCCATAACTTTATCCACTTTATCAAAACGTAAAGCAGCAAACACCATAATGATTTGTGCACTGGAGACTTTCCACAAAATGTCTTTGTATATGTTTCTACTTCGTAAATGTTTCACTAAAACAACTTTTCTAACAATTTGTTTACGTTCAATCGACGCAATGATGAGTTAGTTATTTAGAATATCGTTCCCTTGTGCAAAATGTCTTCAGATTTTTGTGAATTACAAAAGGCATTAAAGATATCGAATTTTGCTGCAATCAGTACACACCTACAATAGAGCTAACTTTTGATCGCCACTGCAATCCTTAATAACCCAATTATTATATTTAATAATAATAAATAAACTACTTCTATTGCACTAAAATCCTCTGCAGACCCAAGCTTGGCTGCACACCAAAACAAAAGGGGTTAAGCAGTTCATAATCTATAAGTAGTTCCAGTTGTAAACAGTTGGATTGGTACGCAGGGGAGCTATGGAGGATAAGCAAGTTTAAACAGTTGTTTAAACAGTTGTTATATTTCCTACAGACTTAACACTAACAGCGAGTGAGTTCAGAGTTGTTGCAGTATATAAGAATTAGATGATCAAAGCTGTCTGGGTTGTATTGCAGGAGTGAGCAGTGAATCTAAATATCATGGTTGCTTGGATAAAAGTGCTTGGTAGGTAATTGTGCAAATCTTAAAAATAATGCAATATCGGACAAGAAGCCAATGCAATCATTTAAGAAGTACTAACTGAGAGGAACGAGGAGACCAGGTAACTACCCTTGCCAAACAATTTTGCACATGTCGAAGTTTCAAGATGTCCTTAAGAGCAATATTGTGATATAAAGGGAACTGGATATGGTCAAGTCTACTGCTAACAAGAGCAGTTGCAATAGTTTTGGCCAAAAAAAAAACATATACCGGTGAATAAGACAAAGGTCATAAATGTGATAAAAGTAGCAATGACAAGTTTGTGACATATGCTGTCTAAAATATTTATTATTATCAAAGGAGACTCCTAAATTCTGTGCTGAGATGGCCGGTGTGAAATTCTGACTCAGCATAAGTGTCGGGAAAAAACAATCAAGTTTATCACTCTGCTTTTGTGTATCAATAATAAGAAACTCAGTTTTATCTGCATCTAACTTTAAGTTGCTGTCAGTAATCCGGTGGAAGATATCACGGAGACAATCCCTGAGCTGTTTTAAGGAGCAATTTGTATCCAGGGTAGCCAAGGAAAGTCAATCTGTGTATCATCTGCATATAGATATTGATCCAAATTGTGAGTTTGAGAATAACTGAGCTGAGTGGAGTAGTGTAGAGAGTAAAAAGTAATGGTCCAAGAACAGAAGCCTGAGGAACACCACAAGAAGTGGGTAGGGCCGCTGAAAACCAATTAGCTATATTAATTTTTTGGTATCTGTCAGTTAAGTAGGATGAAAACCAGCTCAGGGCTGTGCCAAATATGCCATACAGTAGTACCTGCCTTGAACGGACACTTCTGTATCCAAGCAAAAGCGTCCCTACATGGCAGATGTCCCCTCTTCGGACGGACAGGCATGTTGGAGTGGAGGGTTCAGTACTACACAAATATGGTAAACATATGTGCGGATGACGGATGCTATCAATTAACTTAATAATACATAAATAGGCTGTAGAGTAAGGATATGACTGAGGTACATATACTACAAATAAGGCGTGTTAACTGATCCCATGTCTGCCACCAGGGAGCTACTAAACAACAGCGACTGCCGCATGCTGCACCAAGCCACTGTATGCTTGCAGCACTGTCTTATACGGCAACACGCAGTTTATAGAGCTTATTAAACGAGTCAACTAGCATCAACATTTATTATTTTTAAACGTCACACCCTGTTTAATCGTTAACTGAATAAAATACATGTATGTATACCGTTATGGAATGACGATGTACAGAACTAATAGGCCTATGAATTGAAAATAATAACCTGGATTTGAGCAGCCGAAAACGTATGAGTTGATACACACAGTATGTAAGCTGATTAAACATAGAAAACGACAATAGGCAGAATTAATAATTGTTTCATCTCGATTTTCAACTGATCTCGACCGAAGCATAAATTTATGACGCACCACTTAGCATCGATTCATCATTTCATATGCGAATGACGAATTTGTATTTTCGTGCACTGGTAGCGCCTTGGGTTTGGCATTTGGCATGTTGGTTTCGTGTCGTTTAGATTGGAAGCGTGCCATTTCACCCCAGTGTCATATTAGTACTGCATACTAAATTGCATTTAAGAATGTTTATCTGATTCTTATGCGACGTGCATGTGTGAATCTCGACTGCAATTTCAAACCACCTAAGCGAAGTCAACATCAGCGACTGATGTCGGTGGCAGCGTCAAACAAACAGCAGGTTGACACTCGTTCATTGACACGTTCACCTGTTTCTTAAGAATTCTCAAAGCAATTCTAAGTAGGTTTAATCAGGCCCATTTGGCATTTCCCCCAGCGGCAGAAACTCGGGGTCCACGACCAACAGCCTTATATCCGAATGTTTTTCCCACTACACACCGCACTGTTTGTCCGTCGCCATTTTGGAAATAAAATATTTCAAGAAAAAAATCACGAAAATAATGACCAAAATATCCTGTTCGCTGTCAGCGTTAACCAGGTGTCCCCTCGTCAGAGGGACATTAACATGGTAAAACAGTCCGTACATTGAGAAAGTGTCCCGACATAACAGGTGTCTGCTCATCGGAGGGGCCGTTGAAGGCAGGTACTACTGTACCTGGGATGTCTTGCAGCTGTGAGCTTCATAGGTAACTGTACAGATCTAATGCAGTATCAGACAGGGAGCCAATGCAATGATTTAAGAAGTGGTGATGAGTGAGGAAAATTAGGAGACCGGGTAACTACCCTTGCCAAACAATTTTGCACACGTTGAAATTTCAAGATACCCTTGAGAGCAATATTACGATAAAGGGAATTGCAATAGTCAAGTCTACTGCTAACAAGAGCAGTTGCAATAGTTTTGGCGACTGTAAAAGGCATATACCGGCAAATACAACGAAGGTCACGAATGTGATAACAGCAGCAACAACAATAACCATAATCAACTCATGTCTGACATTACAACATCGGCATTGCGATTATCAATCATAAATCAAACAAGTTGTAACGAAAATGAAATAAAATAAACAGTATGTGCACTGGCGGCTGTCTCCCAGATCATCGGATAAAGAGTTCATTTGATTGGTTTGTGTTCACATGTGGCAACATCTAGTGATTGTGGTCGAAATTTTGTTTAATTAATTATAGCTTTGTGACAGTCTTCTCCAGGAAATTCTCGACGGCAAAATAAAAACTTATTAACATAACTGAAACAATTTGCCACAAGTACAAAACATGCAATCATTGACAGTTGGTGGATTCACACAGAAAATATGTTCTCAAGAACATTCAAGAACATAAATTCAGGAACATTTAAGTCACAAAGTCAAATTCAAGAACGATCAAGAACATTCGGGGGGGGGGGATCTGTGCAAACCCTAGTTGTCTTGTAGTAATACTGGCCAACACTCCTATGGAGTCAAACGGTCAGGGTAGTTCAGTTAGTTGTATTTTGAAGAAACCGTTACTCAGATATACATATATCTACCAGATCAATGAACATTCTCACGTGTCAGTGAACCTGACTGGTGATGGGCCGAATGAATTGAGGTGAGTTTAATAAATATTATGCCCACCTGCTGTGTGTGTAGTCGCACTGTCACCTGGGCATACATGTTCTCCTTGCTGATGAGATGAGTGGTGCGCAGGTGGACCACACGTGGCGGCTCCAGTGATTTGATGAACTCCCACCTCAGTGTCTTCTTGTCAAGCTTGTGAATCATTTCCTCCAATCAGAAAAAAAAACAAGTCATGTTTCACCAAGCATTTTGCGACAGAAAATTAGTTGAAACTGGTTTTTCATCAGCACGATCAACGATTTTCAACAGGATAGCTGCGATCATGATCTTGTAACTGAACCAGACATAATGACATTTCAGGCATGACAACAGTTATTCAGTTAGTCAGGTGACACTATTTAGTCAGCCGATGTGAGAAACACTTTGAGTTGAGTGACAATATTGAATCAGCTGGCATGAACGAGAGTTGAGTAGGTGCAACTATCAGCATTTTGTAGAATATTACCCCGGTACACGTTTTAAAAACTTTCACCACATGCTATGGGGAAACCATTAACCGATATGAAACTAACATATAAATACTAATTTTCCATTGCAGATGTACTATGTACTTACAGGGTAGGCCTTCTCTGTGACCAGTTCATGCAGGTCATCCTCGTTCTCTTTGTAACTGCAAATGAGGACAGTGCAACGAACAAGATAGCCAACACAGCAATGTCAAATTGATACAACCCATCATAAGATATTCCTAATTGTAGAGTTAATTTAATTTGTTTACAAGGACAATGAAGTGGCCATATATATATATATATATATATATATATATATATATATATATATATATATATATATATATATAAATACTTCTTATTGCACTAAAATCCTCGGGAGACCCAAGCTCAGTGGAGCACCAAAACAAAAGGGGTTAAGCAGTTCATAATCGACAAGCCGTTCCAGTTCTAAACAGTTGGACTGGTACGCTGGGGAGCTATGAAAGATAAGCAAATTTAAACTATTGGGTTTTTGGTGAAATGTTGTTATAATTCCTACAGACAGACACTAACAGTGAGTGAGTTCCACAGAGCTGGGAACAAAGTAGATAAGAATTAGATGATCGAAGCTGTCTCGGCTGTCTTGCAGGAGTGAGCAGTGAATGTAAACATGCTGGTTGCTTGGATGAAAGTGCTTGATAGGTAATTATACAGATCTTAAAAATAATGCGATATCGGACAGGGAGCCAATGCAATGATTTAAGAAGTGGTACTGAGTGAGAGAAACAAGGAGACCGGGTAACTACCCTTGCCAAACAATTTTGCATATGCTGAAGTTTCAAGATGTCCTTGAGAGCAATATTATGATAAAGAGAATAGCAATAGTCAAGTCAAATGCGTGTGTGCGTGCGTGCGCGTAAAACAAACTTGTTGATTAAAACAAACTTGTTAGGAATTCATTGCAACCAGGGTGCATACAGAAAGCACAAAGTAAACCCAAGAACATTTGGGGGGAAAACACAGCACTTTTCAAGAACATTTTCTGAAGGGTCTGCACATTATTTCAGAAACAACTTTATCGGTAAAAAAAATATTTGATGTCAAATAAAATACTTCATTCCAATAGACAGTTTGTGCCAGTTTGCAACTTACAAAAATCCTCCTTCAGGTTGACTGACCAGTCAGGCAGACTGACCAGTCAAGTAGACTGACCAGTCAGGTACACTGACCACCTTACCTACATCTGCCCAGTTTAATAACAAAGGTAATTTATGAAATGTAAGAACTCTAGGATGATAGTGGCTCAAAGCTCTTTTAAATATAATATGCACCACAACTACTGATTACAACAGTTTTGCAATTGCTGATCTTCACTGAAACTTTTCCATCAAAACAGATAACCGTCTCCATTAAACATAAATTTAACCTATTTCGTATCTATACAGCTCACATTATGTGAGAACTACAAGTTTCGGTGTAACATTTTAGATGCAAACAAGCTGTATAATTAGCAATTATTTATAACAGAAACCATTTTTTGCATTTCTTTAAACTGAGCCCCCTTACTTCTCCAAGAGCTTGTTTGCCTTGATATAAATATCCTGGGCTTCATCGGGAAAGACCTTTGTGTCAAAGTCTTCGTCGAACTGTTTAATCTTGCGTAACTGCATGTAAGACTTTCCCTTCTTCTCCAGTTCTGTCATCCTCTGTTTCGCACCCTGAAAACAAACGACATGGAAGTAGTAACAGATGAGGAATGTTTCCCACCATAACAAATAAATCACTTTGTGTATCATATATGGAGTTTCACCTACATCTTATTTTGTTATATAGTACAAAATCTGTCAAAATGCATCAATTAAAGATACAGTTTGGAAATTCAATTACAAATCGTTTTAGGCAATTTTTTCACAAAATAACTTCAGAACTGATACTACTTACTGCGCCAGAGACAAGGGATGCTAAACCATCTCCTTCTGGTGGGACGTACTCTTCAAAGAAACTACCTACAAACAATGATGAAAACATTTAGCTCCTAGTTTCTATGGCCCAAGATGTTACTTGTCCACCATTTAGTGGCAAATCATCCTTGCTACTGGGGTCTACTGATTACATCAGTACCAGGGATGGGTCCAATTATGTAATTGTAATTGATTACAGCAAAATTATGTAATTGTAATTGATTATGGTTTCGAAATTTTGCTGTAATTGTAATTGTTATATTTTGTATAATTGAAAATTTATTTCAATTACAATCAATTACAGCACATTTTATACCACAAACTACCTGAACGAATTGGCACTAAAAATATAATTTAAGTCTCACATGAGTTGAAAATCAAGACTAATAATAACACCTGCTTATATATTTATATTTAAGTTACAGTATTCACTATCTGGTGGGTACTGGTCCATGGTGCTAGTGGTGGGTAGCCTTAGCGATTAGCCTTTTCAGTAAGTTGGTAACAGCCAGGAAGCAATAAACAATGCACATACATTGTCAAACAAAGGCTAAGCTGGTATTCAAACAACATGGAAAGACCTGTAGCCTGATACTGCTTCAGAAAATATCAGCTCTGTGAAACATTGCAGAGTTAGCAAGCCAATTACACCCCTTGTGTTGTTGAGGACTGGAGACAGGTCAGGTGGCAAGGACCGTTTATATGGCCTCTCTCCCCATTCCCAACACAAAGCAAAGGACAGACCAATTAAGAATATCAGCTTAGACACATCATACCCTATTATTAGTATTTTCCGAAGGAAAATGTAAGAAATGCACACAGATAAAGGTATATAAAACTAGAAACGATGCTTAGAGAAGAATTACAAATAAACATTGTATAATGGCCTGTGGGATTTTGTCCAATTTTCACATTTTTGTATTTTGTCCTGTGGGGTTTTGTTCACTTTTCATATTTTGTGATTTTGTCTGTAAGGAAAATGTCCTGTAGGATTATGTCTGAATTGTATTTTGATATAACGAAAATATGTTTTAAACTGCTATCTTTTTATTTAGTATAATTCAAAGTCACAATTCAACAAAATGTACAAACAGTACCGTTACATTTGTTTATCAATTGTGTACAAAATATTGAAATTCAGCAAAACGTGCAAAAATACATAATTAACAAATACTGAATATATTTGGTTCCATATAATGTAATTGTAATTGAAATTGAAACAGTGTAGTTGTAATTGTAATTGAGTTGGACAATTATGACTGTAATTGTAATTGAAATTAAATGTAATTGTAATTGATATAATTTTGTGTAATTGGACCCAGCCCTGTTCAGTACGCCTGGCTGACCAACCTGTTGAAACACTGATCTTTCAGTTGCTGCAATAATCAATAATACTGCTCACTCAGATTTACAAAGCTCGCATACAGGAACTTAACTTTAACTAGTAGTGGGCCGGTCGTCGCTGGTCAGATGAGAAATGATGAGCATTTCAAGGGAAAGTTCTTTGAAGTTTGGGCACATCTATTTCTCAGAAACACATTCAAGTGGGACTAAGTACAAATGACACAGCAAATAAACACAGTTTGCATGGGATAAACTGACAAATCCACATTTCAACAGGCCAATCTGCCAGGGGGTACTGCAGTACTATTACCACCCCTGGCTAGTGAGGATATGGCAAATTAATTGTCTTAGATCTTCCTCAAGCATATGGTGCATCAATTACAAAAGTAGTTCATCACAGTCCTGAAAACACACAGGCCTGACATCCCGAGGTTTTTTAACAACTATCATTATATTTTACACGGATCTGAATATATTGACGGAAGATGTATGTTATGCTTCCTACTTGTACTGGCAATGATGATCGATCTCTCCTGGAAAGTTCTCGGTGGAAGAATTCCTTTCTTCTTCATCTCGGTCCTCATTTCTTCCGGAGTGAAGTTCGCCTCTCGTTGTAGTTTGTTCCAGTCAGGCACGTTCACCTGAATGATCAACACAATCGGTTTGTACTAGTTGTAGTTACCAATTACCAAGCATATTTCATTTGAATCAGGCTCTTGTAGAATCATCACTGCAAAAAGATATAAACTGTGTCAAAAGAGGGTCATGTTTATTAAAATAATTTGTTATCCAATCTGCTGTTTGAAGCACCATTTCAAGCATTTCTAGAATGTTCACATCATCATTGCAAACCATATATTAATTAAAGATGTGTTACATGCAATGTAGTTAATTTACTGCAACGAATACCACAATGAAATAGTTTTAAAGTCATGAATACTGAACAAGTAATTATTATTTAACTACATCAGGGTTTCAACTGGAATCGCCAGATTTTTAGTTAAATGAAAAGAAAAAATAAATGACCAACGTGCGTTTACCTTAATAACTTTTTGTGCGCGAAGTTTTCTCCATTTTGGCTCATAGTGCTTGCTGTGTCTCTCCCGTACATGTTGTTGATAGAGACCTGTAAGTACAGGAGATGTCCTTTGTATCGCCAGGTTCTACAAGAGAATCATATGTATATTAGATTCGTGCATAAAAAATGTATTTAATATGTATGAGCGCTGAAAAGCAAAGAATCTCATTATTTATTCTAAACTGTATATTTATGAAATCCATTATAATTTTTACAACACAATAAAAAACTTCCATTGAGCTAAAATCCTTGGGAGAATCAAGCTCGGCAGCGCATCGAAACAAAAGAGGTTAAGTAGTTCCTAATCGATAAGCGGTTCCAGTTGTAGACAGTTGGATTGGAACGTTGAGGAGCTATGGAGGATAAGCAAGTCTAAACAGGTGGGTTTTTAGTTTGCAACAAAATATTGTTATAATTCTAACAGACTTAACACTAACAGGAGTGAATACCAGTCAGTGCAGCAACTGAGAAAGCTCTAGTTCTGACATTTGTCTTAACACTGAGAACAAAAAGTAGATTAGAATTAGATGATCGAAGTTGTCTTGGCTGTCTTGCAGGAGTGAACAGTGAATGTAAATATCCTGGTTGCTTGGATAAAAGTGCTTGGTAGGTAATTGTACAAATCTTAAAAGTAATGCAATATCGGACAGGGAGCCAGTGCAGTGATGTAAGAAGTGGTACCAAGTGAGAGAAACAAGGAGACTGGGTAACTACCCCTACCAAACAATTTTGCACACGTCGAAGTATCAAGATGTCCTTGAGAGCAATGTCGTGGCGACAACAAAAAACATATGCCAGTGAATAAGACGAAGGTCATAAATGTGATAAAAGCAGCAATGACAAGTTTGTGAAATATACTATCTAAAATATTTATTATTATCAAAGGAGACTCCTAAATTCTGTGCTGAGATGACCGGTGTGAAATTCTGACTCAGTATAAGTGTCGGGAAAAAACAATCAAGTTTACCACTCTGCTTTTGTGTATCAATAATAAGAAACTCTGTTTTATCTGCATCTAATTTTAAGTTGCCGTCAGTAATCCGGTGGAAGATATCACGGAAACAATCCCTGAGCTGTTTTAAGGAGCAATTTGTATCCAGGGTAGCCAAGGAAAGTCAATCTGTGTATCATCTGCATATAGGTAATTTAGGAATTGATCCAAATTGTGAGTTTTAATAACTGAGCTGAGTGGAGTATTATAAAGAGTAAAAAGTAATGGTCCATGAACAGAAGCCTGAGGAACACCACATGAAGTGGGTAGTACTGCTGAAAAGCAATTAGCTATTTTCACTCTTTGGTTAAGTATGATGAAAACCAGCTCAGGGCTGTGCCAGATATGCCTTATCACATCGACAAGCGTTTAATGAGTATGTTATGGTCAATAGTATCAAAAGCAGCAGATAAATCAAGCAAGGTAAGCGCTGATACAATTTGACTCGATGTGAGATCTTAGATGCCTTGCAACTTTTTCTACTAACTTGGAAATAAAGCTCAGAATTTAAATACATATATAACTGTTAAGGTTTTCGTTAGAAGTGGGTTGAAATTGTTTGAAATTGTCAGGAAACAAACCAGAGCACAGTGATGTATTTACAATATTTGTTATTGGGTAAAGTAATGTATTAAGACATGCTTTAAGCAATGTAGTCAGTAATGGATCAAGATCACAGGACTTATTTGGGGAGGACATGATTATTTTCCTTACTTCATCAACTGTGGCAGGTGTAAAAGAAGCAAGTAGAGAATTTACTTGTGGAGAGTTCACTTGTATAGGATTTATAGTATGATCTAGAAAAGCAGACCGGATCACCCGACTGATTTTGTTCTTGAAAGGGGGTTGCAGTTTGGCTGACTAATTGTCCAATACAGGCTGTTAAAATAATTTTTGGAAAAAATAAAACAAAATATTTTCCAATTTTTTTGCACCTTGAATACCTATTGTCCTTTCCTCTCATTCTCAGATATTCTGCACGCAAAATTCACTATCTGTATCAATATATCTACATTTTCAGAAAGTTTCAGATACATAGCTAGAAAACTTATCAAGTTAGAGGCACATGAAAACTTGTAAAAAATAATGGATATGATTTTGGGCGATTACCCCTTGTTCATATTATACTAGGGCATTACAGATTGCTCATGTGGTCAAGTATAACCACGTAGTCATTGGCAGAAATTTCAATAAATTCTGACACATCAACATTTTCACAACTGGTTGATTCCACATGGAATGACCTAGGTACACATAAGCTAGGATAATATAAAGCTGTATTCAGGTTTTTGGCATCTGACAACATTTACATAATTTTCTTACTACAGATGGAATAGGTATTAAATCAGCAACAGGATTTGATATTGCGTTATAATCTATTGATTAGATAAAAACACAAAATATATATATTTGAAATGTTTCTAAACATGAAACCATTTGAACAGGGAATCCAAATATGGTGCATTACACAGGCATTGTACCTGCCTTTCATATAAAAAATAAATTGGAATTCCATGGCCATATAGCATTTTTGGCTGCTAAATATAGGCCACTTTTCGTGAATGGCTTCTGTGGAAACCATTTGCATCTATGACAACATCATTAGCTGAATTAGCAGGTAGGTTTTTTCAAAGTCTGGGTCATACTAGCTATGCAGCGAAGTTGGCATTATCACCTGCACAGTAATACTAATAGAAGAAGAGTCAACACATGAAAAAGTAACTTTAAACTTTATTTTAAATATGTAAACATGGAAGTAATCACTGTAATGTTTGAAGCATCTTAAGACTTTAAGTACATGCATACAAATACATCTAATATGAACAAATATGATTACAATCACACTCAAAATCAAATGCTTGACACTAAAAGCAAAGCAATACCCATCACCAATTTATAAACTTTCAACGGCACTGGATGGAACCCCTCTCCAGGACATACACTGACAACTGTGGCCGAACGGTGGCGCTGTGGTTGCCTTCGTTGACTAAACCTGTCACGCACATCTACAAGGTCGTCTGGGTTATACATACGATAAGTGAAAGGTTCGACAACATTACGTTTGCATGTATAAATGGAATAAGTCAATGTATTCCTGTGCACATTCTGCAATCGTTCGGCTGATGTTGGTTACCACTTACGTTTAAACTTGGACAGCGCAAACACATTCGTGACCCGATGGAGGCCGCCATGTTGCTGTTCGGGAGAAATGCACCTTTTTGTGAAATAAAAAAGGAATATGGTCATTATGGATCATGCTATTATTGTTAATTCGCTCGCCTTTAAATAATATGATTTTTTGATAAGTTAATTTAATTTTTTATTCAACTTGACGTAACTATGGATTTAGACCAATTGGGTATCTGAACATTCTTAAATGCTGAACACCCAAGATTATAAATCCAGATGGTCGGGCTCATTGTATGTGCAGGGGAGTTACATTACACAACCATCGAAGTATAGTGAAATACACGTTTACGTAATTACAGGAAACACATTGGTGCTACTGTTTTGAATTAAAAGCGATTGCAAAATTTGCTAACATCATTTCATCTGGAACAACTTTATTTCGGTGCTGTGTGTGAAAACGACTGCCCCTCGACACTCGCTCGATACGGGTATCATTCCGCTGTACTTTGTGTTGGGTAGTTTCGCGAGGTGAGATATAATTTACATTTACCATGCTGTTTGCCATTATCTGACCAAAATATATTCCCACTTTTAAAAGGTGATTAACGCTAACATAAAATGTGGCCATAGACCACTTCCTTATTTCGTAGACATCAAAAGCGTTACAATATTAAAGAACCTGCTGGTATCTTTTCGAAGAAACGCGAACCACGCACCAGCCAGTCGCGTGCACCGTTTTTTGGACTTTATACTTGGAAATACGTAATTTATCATGGCGATTTTCCATATTTATGTTCTAAACGTAGAAACACATGACATTCATATAACTGTGGTGTTTAAAATACAAATTTATATATGCTACTTTAAAAAAAAAAAATTGGGCAGCATGGCGCATGCCTCACCTGACTTCCTTTTTCCATTAAGATTTCAGAAGATAGATACTTTTGACTTTGTCATTTATGGCGCGTTTACGCAATCGTAATGAGAACATTTATTCAGTTAAGTTTATAATATTGATTCGTTGGTGATATAGCAATGATTTGGTTGCCAATGTGCTTTTTGCCATGGCCATGAACACGACAACGTTTCATCACCAAAAAAAATCACACAAATATACTTATAATTTACTGAAACAATTCCTATTGAATAAAAATAACACCTAAAGTGACAACAGTCTGAACCTGAGATGATTGTCTAAAGGCAGGTTTACATGAGCGATTAATTGTCCAATTGGTCAGTCAACACTGTTGCATAATATCACATTGCAAAAATCAGTCCTGTAAGCACCCTTGCAAGATCAATAAGCAAGGCCAATATGTGATAACGGTTGTATTGGCCACAATTTTGAAGGAGTACTTGGCCATTCAATGACTGATAACATCATCACCTGTCATCAAAGCTTAAGTCGTCCATGCAGTCACAGATTGGTACAGGTAAATTCATCCGACCAATTGGAGTGTAAATCACTTGTGCATGCCAGCCTTAATAGTTGCCTGTGAACTTCTGTCAGTTTACTACTAATGTGGTCACATGACACCAGCAACGAATACACTTGGTACCATGATGGAACCGAAAAGCATATATATATTTATATACCAGAAAATAGTTTCTAAGTGGCCCATTTTTGTCTTGATATTAAGTCATTGAATTTACAAAGGTGTGGTACCAATGTATCAAGTAAGTTTTTTCAAAATAAGAAGTTTCTGTGTTGTAGATTTATGAGAAGTTTGACGACAAAAGATTTTTTGCAGTCCAATCAAGCATGGCCATTATTTCTTGTTTTTTGTATGCTGCTTGCATGGTGTTTTGTTATCTATAGTGAAAATAACACGAACTCCATTTTTTTATTTATACGTTCTTTTGTTTTTCATTTTAGTAAACTTGTATGAGTCAGAAGGGGGAAAAACCAACGTTATCGGGTCAACGGATAAAGACCAGAAAAAGGGGTATGTATTATGAATGACTTGCAAACTGTACCACAAATTTTACTGCGCTTGTTAGTTTCAATGTATTATATTTTCAGATTGATACCAATTATAATATGACCTGTATGTGAAATTGCCAGGCATACTAGGAAATTTGAGAATGAGAGTTAAAAGTTATTGTGAAGTGATTAAATGCACCTAATTGACATGTTAAACTGTTTATTGGTGTTAGCAGGGTTCACACAGATCTCAGAGTTCTTGAATTTGACTTTGTGACTCAAGTACCCTTAGATGTTCTTGAAGACATATTTTATGCGTTGCTACGTGAAAGCACCAACCATCAATGGTTGCATGTTTTGTATTTGTGGTAAATTGCTTCAATTATTTTACTAAGTTTTTAATTTGCCGTTGTGAATTTCCCTGAGAAGACCGTCATGTAGCTATAATTAATCTAAAAAAGTTTGTCCCTAATCACCAGATGTCGCCAGTGCACACATGAACCAGTCAAATGAGGTTTATTTTATTCCATTGTAAATTGTTTGATTTATGATTGATAATCATGTTGAGAGCGATGAGTGGTTGTTTGACAATAAATATATAAATTAGGTCACGAAGGGTTGCAGTGGTGTTAGCGTGATTCAAGGTGTGTACTGATTGCTGCAAAATTTGATGTATTTAATGCCGTTTTGTAATTTCACAAAAATCTTAAGAAACATTGGCCCAGGGAATCAATATTATAAATAACTGACTTATTATTTCATGGATTGAGTGCAAACAAATTGTTAGAAAAGATGTTTTTAGTGAAATATTTATGAAGTAAAAGAAGATGAAATCACGTTTTGTGGAGAGACTCCAGCATATGAAATCGTTATGCCAGGGCGTTTGCGTTTCAAAAACACTGTGGATAAAGTTACATCATTGCTGCAGCTTCAGCATTTAGACTAAATTTAGGTACCCTAAATAAACTTATTAATTCATTGCCAGGCATTGTTTATTAATATTAACAAAACTGTTAACATGCTGCAACTTCAGCCACTTGGACTTCAAATACATATTTGAGTACAAATGAGAAAGCTGTAGTTCCTACAATATTTTAAATAAACAAATTATTATAAGTAAAACAAAAGGGGGTCAGTGATTCCTATTAAATCAGAATTGTTGTTTTTTTATTAGCTGTTTTTCCGGTTGCAATATGCTGGAAAATATTCTTGGAAAGTGCTGTTTTTTCCCTTGAATGTTCTTGAATATTACTTTATGCTTTCTGTGTGAACCGTGAGTGTTAGTTACCTCCTTGAATGGATAGACATTCCTGTTTTAATTGTTGCATTCTTTACCTAGCGAGAAACTTTGTGGTATGATCCATATATTTTTTTACTCACTTGGCCTTCGCCGGCAGCCTGTCATCGCTACATCTTCATCACGTAACATGACATGAGTTGAAAGAGGACTGGCAAGAACTCTTGGCTGATGCCTCGGTTCAGGGCATTCAATTTATGTTTATGACTTCCTAGATGTTTCTTCTGTTTATATAAACCAGTTCTCGTGGTCTAATATACTTGCATCTTCCTTTGATATTGGTTATGTGACACGTCCGTAGCAACGTCCGTCCGTTGACGAATGTCGAATGAGACGGCTGAAATATTCGGAGAATACCACCAAGTTTCTTGAGAGGTAAATAACATGTCTAATGTTAATTACTCGTCCTTATATTTTCTGTGTTGTCACCTTCACACATTTGCAGATGAAAAAGAGAAGTATGATCCTAATACCTTCCGTGATGCGATCTTGCAAGGCCTCACTGAAGCAGGCACTGATCTAGACCAGGCAAGCACACTTCATGTTCTTGAACAGAGCTGCAAATTACCTGCAAGTTGCAGTGTTGATTTAAATTTGCATCTGAATGATATGATTGACCAGACCTGAAACTACCAACAAAACGCGATACAACAAAGATGAAATTCTTTCTTCCAAGTACTATGTTAACCTCATCTAGTTGAGGACTGTTACATAGGGTATATATGTACAGTAATCAGTAGTTTTCTCAGATATCATAGTTGATGTGCACATAACTTGCATCTCATGTATAGTATTTATATCATCACTGTTTTAGCCATGGCAATGATGGCATCACATGTATAGTATTTATATCATCACTGTGTTGGCCATGGCAATGATAGCATCACGTGTATAGTATTTATGTCATTACTGTGTTAGCCATGGCAATGAGGGCATCTCATGTATCGTATGTATATAGCCCAGTCTTGTAGATATGCTTATTAATTTTAGCATAGTCCTTGAATAATATAGATAGTGTGTGTGCGCGCGCGCGCGCGTGCGTGCGTGTGTGTTGAAAATTGCACAGATGACAAAATGTATGCCACGCAAATACAGAAATGTTGTCAGTGCATTGTGAAATTATGAATGGTGTTTGTTGACGTCTGTTGCAGGTATCACGGTATCTCGATTCCGCTGGGTCCAAACTCAACTACAGGCGTTATGCAGAAACTTTCTTTGACATACTCTTTGCCGGAGGAATCTTGGGTGTGTCTTCCCAGCATACTATCATATACTGTAGCTACGTAAAAAATGTCTACGGTAGGAAACACATGTATGTTGTAAAAAATGTTGTAGGTGTGTATTTGCCCGAGACATGTTTATAAATTTTGGTTGATAAAAAAATTTATGCAATCTGAAATGGTGCATGCTTCAGCCTGGACTCACATAGTGACTTACAGAATTGAACAATGAAGAAAACAGTATTAACCGCTACTTTGAATGTGGCATAATCCAGAAAAATTGGGCATAACACAAAAAAGTAAAAGCTTCTTCATCTTCTTTTGAGATGATTTCAGGAGGAGAGAGTAAACTTGACTTTCTCATAATGTTCTGATGATTCGGTATGCTATGTGTGGTGCCTGAAAGCCAAGTGATATCACAACAATAACAGGGACATGTCTCAAATTATGATGCACGTCAGGTTTCAACCAGCGACGTGCCCCACACTGATCTGAAAGGATTGTTTAAAGAACAGTGACTTGTTGCTAACGTTGGTATATATTGTGTTGCAGCCCCTGGTGGCTCGTTGGTGGAGGAGGCGGAGGTTCAGCGTGCATCCGCATGCATCTTCGCTGCTCCCAACGACTACAAGAGCCTCCGTGCATACTATGAGGTAACAACCCTATGTTCATAGGAAACCATGCAGTCGGACGAGTGGTTTTTTAAATTCTGTATGATGAATTTAATTGGTTAATTGGCCTGTAGTATTCTGATTGAGTGTTTCCATCAGTCAGGTTTCGAAATTTGCCTATATCAAAAGAAATCTGCTACTTTTGCTGGAAACCAGCCTAGCGATTTTTCCATAAATTTAAGCAGATTCAAGATACAGCAATATTCCTTCCATAATCAAGACTTTCTGTATTGAATTCTGGTATTTCATATGAGATGACGCGTTTGCCGTCCTTGGTGTTGCAAAGCTCTGCTGTGCTACGGTGTAATACTTCAGGTTATCTTGCTATTTTGGCAGACTCATGTCCAAGTCATCATGTGGATGCTGTTTGCATAAATTGAGTATGTACTTGTTAATGGTCACATTGTATGCACTTTTAAGTTTTCATTATTGCAATCTCTCTGTATGATTCCTACTCACTTGGCTAGTTTCCCAATGATGAAGCGCTTTGTGCCCGATTCATTGCTGGGGGAACAAACCAATTTAATGAGCCTGAGAGAAACTAGAGTTCAGTTGCCAATTTACAATTTTGTTTTATTACAGATTTGTAATGTCTTTCCTTGAGTATTTCTTGTCGTTGTGATTAGGATTTAAGATAAGTACCTGAGCATATGTCTAAGGTGTATTAGTCTATATACCTATCCTTGCCAGTTTCAGTAGTATTTCAAATAGTTTAGATTGTTATTATGAAATTTTTTCTCGCATGTATGTTGAACAAAAAAAGCAAGTCTGCCCTCCACTACTTTTAGCTCAGCCCGTCCACTAATTATATGACAGGTCTTGCCCATATGTGGAGGGAGAGGAAGGGGGAGAGTCTTCAGTGCTGACACCAAGTGCCGTGGGTCAGCACTTTTCTCTGAGCTCTCAACATTCACAAAAGCTAAATATACCTCTCAGAGAGTCTTGAATTTGTGCTTAAGTTAAAGCTTTACAATTAAACACAACCATTGGCAGTGTCAGACAATTTAGATTCTGGATATGAAATTGTTGCTTTCAATTGGCATTTTTTATGGATGATTTGATAAAACATTTATGAGAACAAAAACGAATTTGCAGTTTGAGAAAGAATAAGACCTTGCAAATGACTGTGCGAATTAAATCGCTAGTACATGCCCCGCTAGGTAGGTGATTATGACAGTACCAAAGTGACGACTGCTCGAGACTTGTCCAGGTTTTTTTTGGGGGGGGCTAACTTGGCTAGTTTCCCAATGATGAAACGTTTTGTGCCCGATTCATTGCTGGGGGAACAAACCGATTTAATGAGCCTGAGGGAAACTACAGTTCGGTTCAAATTTTTAATGAATCTGTGTAAACTTGGGAAGAATTGATCTTGCTGGTACCTGTGTGAAAAGAAATGATGAATTTTCCTGTGCCTGACTTGGTGCATCTGGGCAGCGTGGGGAACCAAAGTGGTAGTGGAGTCAAACGGGAGCCAGTTGATGAAATGTGCCTAGTTTGTTGCCAAGGTTAACAAACCAATGACAGTGAGAGAAGGTGACATTCCGTTTGAAATAAAAAAATATATAAAGATTTTTTTCCCATATTCATATATTAATTTTTTTTATGTTTTGAAAAAAGCAAGTCTGCCCTCCATTACTTTTAGCTCAGCCTGGCAACTAATATGACACGTCTTGCCCATATGTGGAGGGAGAGAAAGGGGGAGAGTCTTCGGTGCTGACACCAAGTGCCGTGGGTCAGCACTTTTCTCTGAGCTCTCAACATTCACAAAAGCCAAATATACCTCTCAGAGAGTCTTGAATAAAGTTAAAGCTTTACAATTAAACACAACCATTGGCAGTGTCAGACAATTTAGCATCTGGATATGAAATTGTTGCTTTCAATTGGCATTTTTTATGGATGCTTAGATATTTGATAAAACATTTGTGAGAACAAAAACGAATTTGTAGGCTGAGAAAGAATAAAACCTTGCAAATGGCTGTGCGAATTATATGGCTAGTAGATGCCCCGCTAGGTAGGTGATTATGGCAGTACCAAAGTGACGACTGCTCGAGATTGTCCAGTTATTAGAGGGAGTTGGCTAGTTTCCCAATGATGAAACGTTTTGTGCCCGATTCATTGCTGGGGGAACAAACCGATTTAATGAGCCTGAGGAAAACTAGAGTTCGGTTCACATTTTTAACCTGAGCGGGCATTGCATCTGTTGGGTTTTACATCCGATAATTCGGATGTAAATGACATTAGTAGCGGCCAAGACAACAACATCGATGTGTCAATGATGTGTTTTTACTGTATTCATTGTCTTTTGACGTAACATTTGACTCACGTTTGCAGAATTATTGCATTTATATTCCTTGAATTTTTCTTTTCCATCAGTTATTATACTACAATACATGGTGTCCTCTGATATATATGTCAATAGATTACATATACCTATGAAACATTCATTATTATGCATTTTGTGAACAGTTTTGTGTGCTTTATATGTATATATGCGATCAACCAAAATCATAGTACTTGCATGCTAATTGTAATATTTCACAGGTAAATGCAGATATTATTATAATTTCTCTTGCTGCTCATAGAGGACATGTAGGCCTACCTTGCAGTACCAAACTTGCCTCATTTTGTGCTCTATTGTGTCCATGAGTGACGAAATAAAACTAGATTTCGTATTTAATTTTTCACTTTGCGATTGTTTACATACGCTAATTATATGCTAATTAGCCACAGTTAATCATAACATTGATAGTGTTATTACCATTGGTAAGATAAATATTCTGTGATTCAGAATATGTATTTATTGTAAGGGTTTTGATGAAGACTGTACGTCTTACAGTGCATTTCATAATCCCATGGGTTGAAACAAAATCAACTCCCCCAGAAATTCAGGGCTTATCAGGTTAATGGATCTGTGTAAACTTGGGAAGAATTGGATCTTGCTGGTAGCTGTGTGAAAAAAAATGATGAATTGGCCTGTGCCTGACTTGGTGCATCTGGGCAGCGTGGGGAACCAAAGTGGTAGTGGAGTCAAACGGAGCCAGTTGATGAAATGTGCCTAGTTTGTTGCCAATGTTAACAAACCAATGAGAGTGAGGGAAATAAGTGATTTCAGTTTGAAATAAAACTTATATATTTTTTAAGATTTTTCCCCAGAGTGTTCATTTATGTATAATTTTTTTTACGTGTTGAAAAAGCAAGTCTGCCCTTCACTACTGTTAGCCCAGCCTGGCCACTAATATGACAGGTCATGCCCGTATGTGGGGGAGAGGAAGGGGGAGCGTCTTCGGTGCTGACACCTAGTGCTGTGGGTCAGCACTTTTCTCTGAGCTCCCAACAACCATGAAATATGTAAACTATAATTGATTGATTTGTGTATATTTTGTGTACACATTTCTCTGACAAATAAAGCCTGGTCCGAGTCCTTTCATAAAAAATGGTCCAGCACTAGCCTTTGCATATTTCTTGTTTAAAAACGCTTTTCTTGAAATATGTTGTAGGTGCTGTACAAGCTGATACGACGCTACAAGTATCTGGAGAAGAGTTTCACTGATGAGTTGCGAAAAGTAGGTTGGTTTGGTGCCGTGGCTTGTGAGCATGCTTTCTGTGTTGTGGGATAGTCATGAGTTCCATGTCCTTCCATATGCATTATATCAAGTATTCCTAATGCATGTGTGCAGAGGTATATTGGATATTTTTTGTGTCGTGTTTTCAACATAGAAGTTGCTAATTTTCAAAATATGTTAATACGTCCTCCATTTTTCTTGGCACAGCCTGTTGCTGTCTCTGGCAGGTCGTGAATGCATACGGAGGAACACAAATTGGGAGCTGTCTTCAGTGCTGACACCTAGTGCCATGGGTCAGAACTGCCCTCTGAGCGCCCTACACTTTTAATGATCAAAAACTTCTTTCAGTATATCCAAAGGTTTAATGTTTACCTGTAGAGGCTGCATATAGCAAGCAGCAAATCTCCATGACCAGACCTTTTTGGTTGAAATCTGTATTTTTGACTTGAAATTCTGTATAAAGCTGTATAAATGCATAAGAAATTTTTTATTCATTAACCGGCCTATAGTATTCCTATTCCATTCGAGTGTCGCCATCTATCAGGCTACGAAATATATCTACATCAAACTTAGTCTGCTTGGTTTTGTCAGCAATCTGCTTTACAACAAAAGTATTTGCTCTTCAGCTGCTGTATCTGTCTTTCATGTTATTCTTGTGTGATGAACACAAGAAAATACTGTATTCGACCGCTTGAAAAAATTGGGCCGTGGAAAAATGTGGAATCTGTTTCTATAGAAAATAATGTCACTGTTTAACACTAGTTGTTTCATTTGGTGACTAGTGTAAAACAACTGAAAAGTGGTGCCAACTGTTTAACACCAGATGGCAACACTTCAGTTGTTCCAAACTAGTCATATTACAATAATTATGGATCCTGCTGATTAAAACGGGGGTGTACATTAATTAGGGTAAGCATGCTTAATAGTTCGAATACGGTACATATTAAAACATGAGATGGCCTTATTCATCCCCAGAATCCATATTGTGTACGGGAAATATGTACAGTGTGGCAGATGTGCAAGAACTGACTGTTTTCTTCCCTACAGCTGCTGCTCTTCCTGAAGGGATTCACGGAGGAGGAACGCATCAAGCTCGGCACCGTCATTGGCATCTGTCTCGCAAATGGTCTGGGAGAGCCAACCTGTCTGCCGGCCCTCTTTGAAGAGCACCTAGTCAAGGAGGGTGAGTTACCCCGCTCAGTCACACTGCTTCAATCTGCTCTTCTTTCCACTTTCAAGTTTTTTCCACAGTGCTGCAAGCACACAGTGGCTTTGACAGTGTTCTTGCCTCTTGTCTTGGACTTGGTACAGCGGGCAGCGATCGCTGTTGTTTAGTAGCTCCTGGTGGCAGATATGGGAACACCTAACGCGCGTAACGTGCAGTCCAAAATCATGGACCCCTACCACCGCGTTATAACGAGGCTCGACTGTAAGTTGTATCCTCAATCTTTCTTGGCATGGCCTGTCACCATCCTTGACAGGTCATGAATGTATGTGGAGGGAGACCAACTGGACACTGGCTTCGGTGGTGACGCCTAGTGCCATGGCTCAGAACTGTTCTTTGAGTGCCCTACATTTTCATTGCTATTTTATGTGGCTCTTATGACAGCTTATAATTATCAGTGTAAAGTATTTGAAAAATATGATTGGCATCAAGTAGTGACTAACCAACAAATTAAAAGGTGGCAGTGCAAGGTTTTTTCTATCACTATATAAATTGTCTGGTTAAAACATTGTACAAATGCTAGTATTATAAATCTCCTTTGTAGCTCTTCGTGTAATCATGAGAGTGAGACAAGTGGCTTGTTACAGTTTAACGCTGAGCAGATTTGACACCATTTAGAGAAATTTGTTAAGTTTATTGGTTAGGTTTTTCTAAGATGGTAGCCCTAGGTAATGATTGGTTTGAGTGAGTGTATGAAAATAAATTAGGATGCCAATGAACATCCTAGGTTCAATGCTTTCTTGATGTTTTGAAGTTTTACCTTACACTTAACGCTCTGTAATTGTGTTACTTACTTGTTACTTGAAATAAAGAGGTTTTTATGGTTTTCCTCATAAAAAAGTCTGATCAACTGCCTTTGCATAATCAATTGTTCCTGAATTATATAAATTAATCAACAAGTTTTATTTTTTAAATTTACTATATCATGCAACATGTACTCATACTCAGCCATCACCAATGTACTCGTACTCGTACTCATGAAAATTTACTCAGACCCAGTGAGACAATTGTTGTTTGTTACAGGTTTGGCCACTGTGTCGTTACATGTAGTGATCTAGAGCATGAGACAAGTGTTATTTGTTACAGGTCTGTCGCTTGAGCTGGCCACTGTGTCGTTACATGTAGTGATCTAGAGCGTGAGACAAGTGTTATTTGTTACAGGAGTGTCGTTTGAGCTGGCCACTGTGTCGTTACGTGTAGTGATCTAGAGAGTGAGACAAATGTTATTTGTTACAGGAGTGTCACTTGAGCTGGCCACGGTGTCGTTACATGTAGTGATCTAGAGAGTGAGACAAATGTTATTTGTTACAGGAGTGTCACTTGAGCTGGCCACTGCGTCGTTACGTGTAGTGATCTAGAGCGTGAGACAAGTGTTATTTGTTACAGGTCTGTCGCTTGAGCTGGCCACTGCGTCGTTACATGTAGTGATCTAGAGCGTGAGACAAGTGTTATTTGTTACAGGTCTGTCGCTTGAGCTGGCCACCGTGTCGTTACATGTAGTGATCTAGAGAGTGAGACAGGTGTTATTTGTAACAGGTGTGTCGCTTGAACTGGCCACCGTGTCGTTACATGTAGTGTTCTAGAGCATGAGACAAGTGTTATTTGTTACACGTGTGTCGCTTGAACTGGCCACAGTGTCGTTACATGTTGTGATCTAGAGCATGAGACAAGTGTTATTTGTTACAGGTCTGTCGCTTGAGCTGGCCACCGTGTTGTTCCGCACCTGGCTCAAGGAGAAGGACATGTCTAGTCTGGCGAGTGGGCTCAAAAAGGCCAACATCGAGACAAAGCTGCTGGTCAGTGGGCTTTTGTTATGCTAACAAATTTGTATAAAAAAATTGTCACCACTAAATCCTGGTATCCTGTGTACTAGGAACCGGGCTGTATATTTCTTTGGTCTTAATATTTATTTTGTTTACCATTACTCTATGCATTGCCTGCGTTTTAAGTGCTGACACCTTTTGTCGTGCAAAAAAGTAACAGCAGAATTTATGAAAATTTAATCATTGACTTGTGCCATATCTGCTCAATTAGTTTGGTGGTTCTGGTGCGTCACATTTCCATGTAAAAGCAGGGTGAAAAATGCACTAACTGTAACATGCTGGCAGGACAAAAGCTAAATATCTCATTTGATGTTTTTCTTAGCTATAGCGTTTTGTCTGTGTGGCAGCCTAGTGCCGCTCATTTAAATGTTAAGCTATTAAGCATGATTAGTTTGAATGCATCGTATAATGGTATATTGACATTTATTTGAATGGGGTATCTCGATTTCCAGTGATGTGGTTATATTTTTAGTTGTCATCCTGGTTTAATGTCCAGAGATGTTTTGAGAGGGTTAGTATGTTTTGTTCTTAATGACCAAAATCAGGAAAATTTTATTTCATAGAAGCTGTTGATTAAAAGTGACTCCTCAATTCGATTTTTTGCTAGTCTCATTTCAAATTAATTTTGTGAAAAACCAAACGTACATAATATCCATAGCTACATGCGAGCTGGTTTTTTATGTAGTTTTTGTGAAATCATCAGACAAATTATTAAATTACTTTATGCTTGTTCAAACATTAAATGAAGTGAAAATTAAAATGCTGAAAAATCCTGATTTTCACCCATGGTGAAATTTCGTAACTTGTCATGTAATCGGCAAGAGGATTGAAGTGATGGCCATGATCGGTATTGACTCGCAAAGTGTTTACCATTTTGGATATCCACTGTTTTTTGGATATCCACTATTTTGCTCCTTACCAGATCTAACGACTGAAGTAGATTCTTTCGATTATTTGAAAAAAGGGCAATTTTTATTAAACAGACTGCGCACATTACACACTATATATCTGGACATAAATGAACCAGATTCACGATGGGCTGAACAAATTGAGAAAGCAGCTTTAATGCAGGCTATTCAGAATGTTTAGTCTTGTTTTGTTAACCTCCATTTTTCTTGGCACGGCCTGCCGCTGCCTCTGGCTGGTCGTGAATGTACACGGAGGAACATGAACTGGGAGCTGTCTTCAGTGCTGACACCTAGTGCCATGGGTCAGAACTGCCCTCTGAGCGCCCTGCATTAACAAAGTGCTTATATCAGATATCGTGGAATCCTCACAGTATTCTGTTTGATGATTTTTATTACTTTCACACAGGAGCTTCTCCCACATTCAAAGAAATCAATGGCCAGCTTTGAGGATCATTTCAAGAACGCCGGCTTGGAACAGGTGGTCGTCTACCAGGTATGCCATTATTAAAGTTCCTCAACCTTTGTGCTGTCGGATGATATATATACCACGTGTTGCAGCTGTGTAGAAAAGTTGTGGTGATTTTCAGATAAGACAAGGTTGGTACGCCGATGGTGTATATGAGGAAAGTTGTATGCAGCATTCGTGTTTGATTGACGAGTGTTCTCCATCTTTCTTCCCTCACGCCCTAATCGTTGAGTTGGATCAGTTGTTTGATTTGATTATGGCAATGTCCTATTCTAGCAGCGTCTTAATATATGACATTCCGCCCTCCAATTTTCTTGGCACAGCCTGCTGCTGTCTCTGGCAGGTCATGAATGTACATGGAGGAACATGGGCTGCGAGCTGTCTTCAGTGCTGACAACTAGTGTCATGGGATCACAACTGCCCTCTGAGCACCCTACATATAACTACAAAATACACCAGTCCACTCAGTCTGACCTAAGTAGTCCATTTATTTTACCAGAGTTATGACAAATTTACATTAAAAATTGCACACAATTTTTTAAACGTGCCTAACTGAGTTTACATAAATATGTGTATTTGGTAATGCAGGCAGTTTTCTAAATAATTAGACCACATTCAGCGGTGTTTTTTTCTGCCCTGCTGTTCTTATTTATTAGGTTTACTTGGCTAGTTTCCCCATGATGAAACGTTTTGTGCCCGATGTATTGCTGGGGGAACAAACCGATTTAATGAGCCTGAGGGAAACTAGTGCTCCATTGAAATTATGTGGCCATTCTAACATATGACCAAGACAGTCACTTGGTGGCAGCACTGGGTGTTGTCATTCTAGCAAGTGGTCAAGGCAGTTCATCAGGGCAGTTGCTAGCATTGAACATTCAACCAGGTGGAAGTTGTTCCGAGTTGTTTATTATTTATCATTCTTAGGACACATGGCGAAATAAAAAATTCACTCAGAAGATATTTTAATGTAATAATTCGTAATGACATCTGAAGATAAAAATCTATATATAAGCACTTATACTTCTTGCACATTCGGGGAGATTGCGATGATATCAGGGCACATTGTGAAGTCAAATCTATCGGCTTCAATGCTCCTCCATCTTGTTCATCCTGTTTCGCTTCAGTCCATGTTTTCCCAGGTCTGTTTTGGGCGATCCACTTCCCGTTTCCCTTCTAATGTCTAAGTCAAAGCCAATAGGCAGTGGTTGTCTTCTGTCTTCCTGAGTATATGTCCTGTCCACTTCCATCGTGAGCTTTACCTCTATGCTGATCTTCTTTAACTTGGTTTATTCAGGATATCTTTATTTGACGTAACATACGGCCATATAACTTTGTGGATCCTCCTTGAATTAGACTGTGTACAGGTTGTCGCTTTCGTTCATCTTCCACGTCTGACATCCTTACAATGATACTGATGTTACAAGTGTGTTGAAGAGTCTTAATTTAGTTCATAATGTGTAAATGAAACTGTACATACGCATGTATGTCCTGCACATTTGGGGAGAATGCAAAGATGTGATGATGGATGTGTTGCAGAGGGCTAAGATGAACTCCGAGATGAAGAAAGGTCTGCAGAAGCAACTGAAGGAGATGGTACACGAGGACGAGCCGATCAAGGAGATCATGATTATGGTTAAGGAACACATGACCCGCCTGAACATGGCGGAGCACGAGGTCGTCATTATGGTGAGTGGCTGCACGCGTGTATCGCGAAATATAATGCCCCGTTTAGTACGGGGGTAACAGTACATCAAGCTATTGATGCATCGCAATAGTCAATGTAACGATGCAATACTATTGATTGTAAATTGATCTATCGATAATTCAGTATACTTTTATGTATTTATCGACCTAACGTCAACAATCATCGATTAGGACAACGTCAGTTACGGTTTGTGACTGTTTTCCTTGCTATTGCAATAGTCAGACCTGCCTACCATTCCGGATTGTCCGCAATGTTTACGGAAATACACCTCAAATTACGGTATTACGGCGAGGGATAAAAATATTACGGAATTTTAATTGGTCATGACGGTCACTAATAATTTCTGTTTTACGCGAATTTAACTTCCACTGTATATGACAGGTGGCAGCATATATACTGCAGCGTGTTGTGACATGATTTTTTATTTGCTGTTGCTGTTTGTAATTTAACCAATTGGAAACAACATTACAATAAATTTGCATTTCCGTGCTCAAACGGAAAGACGCGAACGCGACACCAATGGAAAGAGAGAGAGATATAAAAATGGTGGAGATTTAATCGGTACCACCAGCCAAGAAAAAACATGTGCTTCAAAAGTTTAACCATTTCAGTACTACAGCCCTGATCTGCCGTGACCACTGAATACTGCATTCCCAGTGAATATGCAAGAAAATCGACTGCATCACTTCAAGTCAAGGTTTCAGCAAAAAAAATGCATTTTATGAATAGGAATATTATATATATTCTGAAAGTATGATAATCAGCGAATAAAATGAGCCATATCATTTTACATTTCATTGTCATGGTAACCAGCAATCCAAGATGGCCACCACGGTTTCAAAGTTTTTGCAGTTGCTGAACGCAGTTGTATGCCAATGGCAATGACAATGTACATATTTAATGTAAACTACTCCTGTTGATCATGCTACAGGAGTGTACATATAAAATACAATATAAAGTACATTTTGTGGAGTATGAGAAAGTGAAAAACAAGTAACACATTCATTGCTACTGTACCGATTCCAATCAAACTTTGCATTTTGACAGATTCTCAGACACCTTTTTCTTCTAACAAAAATGAAACTACGCATCATCCAGCATTGATAGTTCAGTGCGCAGTGCATCCTCAGCGTTTACACCGTCACATTCATCATCACTGACGTCCGAGTAGTCATCAAAAAACTCCCGCTGTCAGTATCCGTTTTGCCACCGGCTCGGTTGCTAAGTTCGCTAACATCATTGTTTACGATCGTCAGTATCCGACAAAGATTCATCGCTAAAACTATCAAATAATCCATCCAAAACATACGGCGGTAAACAGCCAGTTGAAGTAAAGTCGTCCGCCATTGCGGCCATAGCAGATTTTGATAATCCATCCTTAAAAATGCGAAAATCTCCGTAAAATTATATTGAGCGATAATAAATGATTGCCGCTACCGAATAGCTAATTCATTCACCATGATAACCATATATAACAAATGGCTCCACTTAGTGGATAATTATGAGTAAAAGCGATTTAAATGGTGAACATAGCCAATACCGGCCTGTCGTACTGCAGCGTCACACACAGCGAGGCCGGTATACCGGCCTGTCGTACTGAAATAGTTATGACAGAATACACACAGGCATGGCCTCCTACTGCAATCAAGCTCAAAGAAGGGGGTCAGCTTTGTGCACTGCCATACAGTACTGTCTCTAGACTAGTTCGTTGTAGTGACTGTCTCTAGACTAGTGTGTTGTAGTGACTGTCCAACTAAGTCTAAGACTGACTCACTAAGTCCGTGTCTTTAGTAGTGAGTTTAGACGAAACTTTACTGGGGTAGGCTTATATATACTAGAGTAGATTAGACGATGACTAGATAACTAACATTTGTGTAGCGTAATGACAAGGTCTTGGCTTATAAATTACGATTACATATACAGCATTAGTAACGACTAACGTTAGCTTATTTTGTCATCGAAGTGGTTCTATGTTGGTTATCACAGGTTAAAAATTACACCTATTGATTCTGAACTGAAAATTTGGAGACTACCACATATTGGTACCCTGATGGTGCTTTTTGCCATAGACAGTAAAGTTTTCAGTATAAATCTCAGAGTGGTATTTGTTATTTGCTGTTTATTGCATAATCTGACTATAATTTGGAATTATGCTTGAGCCAGTACGCTGTCTTGAATGTTTTACATTAAATCCAAATTTCAATGGTTAATTTAATATTTAAAAGCACAAAATTATTGAGGATTTGAGGTTCTTTCAGTTGCTTAAAGTTTGACTTTAACCCATTAAACCCCACAACGGCCACGGCCGGCCGCTCTGTGCAGTCCTGGAACGGCCACCGCCAGCCGCATACAGGACCCTCTATTCCAAAAAATCCTGGTGAATAACTACTGAACTAAACGCTACAAAATTTTGCCACACCCTAGCGGATACATTTTGCAACAACAACAGCTCGTTACGTGAATGTGTTGCCCTTTCGGAAATCTTGATTTTCATCAGTTTTGCTCACGCTATCTCGAAAAATTTTATTTCTATATTTGTCATGATAAAATATGGTGTAACCTGAAAAATAACTGTCAGAATTTGATATTTTTTCAGTGGTGCAAAGCTAACACATTAGCTACATTTTCTTTACTGGGTTGCATAGGGTTATAGCATGGGATCATTGTCAGATGTCAGTCGCAACTTTCAAAGTTTTAACAAATTGTGATCAAATGTCAACATTTTATTAATGTATCCTATTTCTATGTATACCTGCATGTGGAGAAATAACTACTCTTCAAAATAAACACAACTTGTAATTATCAGTATTGAATAGTTTTTTCTACAGATTTTTGACCACAAGGAGGTAAAATCGCTAAAAATTTGCCAGAAATCCTGGGAACAGGGGAACATGTTTTAATAAAATCCTGGGGCTAATGGGTTAAAAGTCAGTACAACAGTGTAAATTGGCTATAGATGCATTTGCAATAAATACAGTTACAATTCTGCACATGTCTACCAATGCTGGTTATTAATGATAACGTGGTTTATTAATGATAACTCTGTTTCGGGGCAACCATTGCCGTAGGAACAACCCAGTATTAAAGTATTACTGACAGTGGTGCCGTTTTCCCGACAATACACGGTTTTGAACTATTACTGACAGCAGGCCTATATTCCTGAATATTAGTATGAGGGAATAGCAGGATTACTGACAGGACAATTTTGGTATAGGCAGGTCTGCAATAGTTATACTATTAATATGATACTATTGCAATAGTAAAGCTATCTTCAAAAGTGACCCCTACCATTTAGAAAGCTAAATTATTGATCATAATCCCGAAGATGTTGCAGTGTAGGCACTCTGCAATTATAATGATTATGATCAATTTAATCCTTGTTTTTGGAGTTGGATTACAATCAAGCGAGTTTCACGATCGAAGTGTGCTGTGTAAACAGTTTGAGATCACGAGCGTAGAACATTGTTGATCAGATCATTGTTCTGAATGAAGAAGCTGTGATGTGATGCCCATATTGGATCATGATCATAACCGCTGTATCTAGTTTTTGGAAGGACTCAAATCACTACACTTCACCCCCGACAGACATGTTCCTTCCAACACCAACTCGACTTCTCTGGGAAGCATTCAACTTCAAGCAAGCAACATTCTTCATGTTATCAACTTGTTAAATGTGATAATGATTTCATATATAGTTAGTCAATTGTTTTATAACTTGGCTAGTTTCCCAATGATGAAATATCTATATGCCCGATTCATTGCTGGGGGAACAAACCGATTTAATGAGCCTGAGGGAAACTAGTGTTTAGTCTGTATTTTGAATGATCCTGCAATTTTTTTAAATGTTAACACTTTGTAGGTCACATTACCAATTTAAAATGATTGACGCTGTACTGCTTTAAAAAAAATCATTCATTTCCATGTAATTATTTTTGTAGCCTTTATATTATGTTTGTAAGAAGAGAAGTTTTTTGATTGTTTTTCTGTCTCTACTAATTATTTGTACGTGTGAGTTTTAGCATTGTACATAATTAGTTCTTACCCTCTTCTCTGTGAGATGTTAGTGGTGGTAGGTTAGCGACGCTGGTTTCAGGTTTGCCTTGAAGCTTTATTCAATTTGGAGCTCTCTGTGAAGCATCATAAAACACTATAATGAACATTGTGGTTTTAAAACCAAGTTTGTTGTAAGGCTGTAGAATATAATCTGGATAGATAAGTTAAAACTACTAAAAAAAATTAACCTCCATTTTTCTTGGCACGGCCTGCCACTGACAATAGCAGGTCATGAATGTGTAAGAGGGACACAAACTGGGAACTGTCTTCAGTGCTGACACCTTCTGCCATGGGTCAGAACTGCCCTCATACAGGACCCTCTATTCCAAAAATTCCTGGTGAATAACTACTGAACTAAACGCTACAAAATTTTGCCACACCCTAGCGGATACATTTTGCAACAACAACAGCTCGTTACGTGAATGTGTTGCCCTTTCGGAAATCTTGATTTTCATCAGTTTTGCTCATGCTATCTCAAAAAATTTTATTTCTATATTTGTCATGATAAAATATGGTGTAACCTGAAAAATAACTGTCAGAATTTGATATTTTATCAGTGGTGCAAAGCTAACACATTAGCTACATTTTCTTTGCTGAGTTGCATAGGGTTATAGCATGGGATCATTGTCAAATGTCAGTCGCAACTTTCAAAGTTTTAACAAATTGTGATCAAATGTCAACATTTTATTAATATATCCTATTTCTATGTATACATGCATGTGGAGAAATAACTACTCTTCAAAATAAACACAACTTGTAATTATCAGTATTGAATAGTTTTTTCTACAGATTTTTGACCACAAGGAGTTAAAATCTATAAACATTTGCCAGAAATCCTGGGAACAGGGGAACATGTTTTAATAAAATCCTGGGGCTAATGGGTTAAAAGTCAGTACAACAGTGTAAATTGGCTATAGATGCATTTGCAATAAATACAGTTACAATTCTGCACATTTCTACCAATGCTGGTTATTAATGATAACGTGGTTTATTAATGATAACTCTGTTTCGGGGCAACCATTGCCGTAGGAACAACCCAGTATTAAAGTATTACTGACAGTGGTGCCATTTTCCCGACAATACACGGTTTTGAACTATTACTGACAGCAGGCCTATATTCCTGAATATTAGTATGAGGGAATAGCAGGATTACTGACAGGACAATTTTGGTATAGGCAGGTCTGCAATAGTTATACTGTTAATATGATACTATTGCAATAATAAAGCTATCCTCAAAAGTGACCCCTACCATTTAGAAAGCTAAATTATTGATCATAATCCCGAAGATGTTGCAGTGTAGGCACTCTGCAATTATAATGATTATGATCAATTTAATCCTTGTTTTTGGAGTTGGATTACGATCAAGCGAGTTTCACGATCGAAGTGTGCTGTGTAAACAGTTTGAGATCACGAGCGTAGAACATTGCTGATCAGATCATTGTTCTGAATGAAGAAGCTGTGAAGTGATGCCCATATTGGATCATGATCATAACCGCTGTATCTAGTTTTTGGAAGGGCTCAAATCACTACACTTCACCCCCGACAGACATGTTCCTTCCAACACCAACTCGACTTCTCTGGGAAGCATTCAACTTCAAGCAAGCAACATTCTTCATGTTATCAACTTGTTAAATGTGATAATGATTTCGTATATAGTTAGTCAATTGTTTTATAACTTGGCTAGTTTCCCAATGATGAAATATCTATGTGCCCGATTCATTGCTGGGGGAACAAACCGATTTAATGAGCCTGAGGGAAACTAGTGTTTAGTCTGTATTTTGAATGATCCTGCAATTTTTTTAAATGTTAACACTTTGTAGGTCACATTACCAATTTAAAATGATTGACGCTGCACTGCTTTAAAAAAAATCATTCATTTCCATGTAATTATTTTTGTAGCCTTTATATTATGTTTGTAAGAAGAGAAGTTTTTTGATTGTTTTTCTGTCTCTACTAATTATTTGTACGTGTGAGTTTTAGCATTGTACATAATTAGTTCTTACCCTCTTCTCTGTGAGATGTTAGTGGTGGTAGGTTAGCGACGCTGGTTTCAGGTTTGCCTTGAAGCTTTATTCAATTTGGAGCTCTCTGTGAAGCATCATAAAACACTATAATGAACATTGTGTTTTAAAACCAAGTTTGTTGTAAGGCTGTAGAATATAATCTGGATAGATAAGTTAAAACTACTAAAAAAAATTAACCTCCGTTTTTCTTGGCACGGCCTGCCACTGACAATAGCAGGTCATGAATGTGTAAGGAGGGACACAAACTGGGAACTGTCTTCAGTGCTGACACCTTCTGCCATGGGTCAGAACTGCCCTCGAAGCTCCCGACATGTTTATTTTTAATAAAAGCAACAAGGACATGGTCAACAGTTTTGGAGAATGGTAATTAATAATAATAGGCTCCCACACCAATCATGTGTATATTTACTTGGTGTCAGATGATTAATCAGCCAAAGAGTAGTACTTAATCCTGCTAGACAAGAATGGCATCATTCTCATAAAAAAAACCTTTTTAGGTAGATACAGTATGTAGATATATTCCTGTACACTTAGGTAGATATTATCTAGATAGATACCTATACACTTAGGTAGTTTCAGAGGTAAGAACCTTTGAATCATGTGGCTCGTTGACAAAACCCTTATACATACAATACAAAACAGTTTTATTGCGCTAAAACCCAGCAGTGCACCAAAACAAAAGGGGTTAGGCAGTTTCTAATCGATTTCCAGTTGTATACAATTGTATTGGTGTGCTGAAGAGCTATGGAGGATAAGCAAGTTTAAACGGTGGGTTTTTAGTTTACGGCAAAATTTTATTATAGGCAGTGAGTTCCACAGAGTTAGTGCGGCAACCAAGAAAGCTCTAGTTCCAACGTTTGTCTTAACACTGGGAACGAAAAGTAAATTGGAATTAGGCGAATGAAGCTGTCTGGGACATCTTGCAGAAGTGAGCAGTGAATGTAATTATGCTGGTTAGTTGGATGAAAGTGATTGATAGGTACAGTATTTGACATATTAAGCGTACATGCCCTAATTAGCATACACCCCTATTCTAATCGGCAGGATCCATAATTATTGTAATTTGACTAGTGTTGAACAACACTTTGTAGGTCACATTACCAATTTAAAATGATTGACGCTGTACTGCTTTAAAAAAATCATTAATTTCCATGTAATTATTTTTGTAGCCTTTATGTTTGTAAGAAGAGAAGTTTTTTGATTGTTTTTCTGTCTCTACTAATTATTTGTACGTGTGAATTTTAGCATTGTACATAATTAGTTCTTACCCTCTTCTCTGTGAGATGTTAGTGGTGGTAGGTTAGCGACGCTGGTTTCAGGTTTGCCTTGAAGCTTTAATTCAATTTGGAGCTCTCTGTGAAGCATCATAAAACACTATAATGAACATTGTGGTTTTAAAACCAAGTTTGTTGTAAGGCTGTAGAATATAATCTGGATAGATAAGTTAAAACTACAAAAAAAAATTAACCTCCATTTTTCTTGGCACGGCCTGCCACTGACAATAGCAGGTCATGAATGTGTAAGGAGGGACACAAACTGGGAACTGTCTTCAGTGCTGACACCTTCTGCCATGGGTCAGAACTGCCCTCGAAGCTCCCGACATGTTTATTTTTAATAAAAGCAACAAGGACATGGTCAACAGTTTTGGAGAATGGTAATTAATAATAATAGGCTCCCACACCAATCGTGTATATTTACTTGGTGTCAGATGATTAATCAGCCAAAGAGTAGTACTTAATCCTGCTAGACAAGAATGGCATCATTCTCATAAAAACCAAAACCTTTTTAGGTAGATACAGTATGTAGATAGATTCCTGTACACTTAGGTAGATATTATCTAGATAGATACCTATACACTTAGGTAGTTTCAGAGGTAAGAACCTTTGAATCATGTGGCTCATTGACAAAACCCTTATACATACAATACAAAACAGTTTTATTGCGCTAAAACCCAGCAGTGTACCAAAACAAAAGGGGTTAGGCAGTTTCTAATCGATTTCCAGTTGTATACAATTGTATTGGTGTGCTGAAGAGCTATGGAGGATAAGCAAGTTTAAACGGTGGGTTTTTAGTTTACGGCAAAATTTTATTATAGGCAGTGAGTTCCACAGAGTTAGTGCGGCAACCAAGAAAGCTCTAGTTCCAACGTTTGTCTTAACACTGGGAACGAAAAGTAAATTGGAATTAGGCGAATGAAGCTGTCTGGGACATCTTGCAGAAGTGAGCAGTGAATGTAATTATGCTGGTTAGTTGGATGAAAGTGATTGATAGGTACAGTATTTGACATATTAAGCGTACATGCCCTAATTAGCATACACCCCTATTCTAATCGGCAGGATCCATAATTATTGTAATTTGACTAGTGTTGAACAACTGAAAAGTGTTGCTGTCGTAGATGGGATTAGATTATTGCCAAATATATTTCACAACAACAGCATTCATTTTGGCATCATCTCGCACACTATTTATTGCTTAATTCTCATTGGCTGAAAATACAATATTGATCAGGCTGGTCACTAGAGGGCAGCAGCTAAAGCACTTACTCATTTTATGACAGTTGCTATCTGGTGTTAAACAGTTGGCACCACTTTTCAGTTGTATGAAGTGTCGCCATCTGGTTAAACAGTTGGCACCACTTTTCAGTTGCACCCTAGTCATCAAATGACACCACTAGTATGAAACAGTTGCCTAGACAAACAAATTTTTATGTATGCTTGGCCCATTTTTTTTCAATCTTACAGCACACTTGTTAGGTCGAATACAGTAATTGTGCAGTATCTTAAAATAATAAGCACAAGCCTGCTGCTTGCTTTCTGGTAGGTGTGGAACTGCCTTGTGGACGCGGTTGAGTGGAACAAGAAGGAGGAGCTGGTGGCCGAGCAAGCACTCAAGCATCTGCGAACGTATTCACCACTACTCGCCTCCCTCACCACCTCTGGCCGCTCTGAGATCGCTCTCATACAGAAGGTGCAGGAATACTGCTACGACAACATGAGCTTCATGAAAGTCTTCCAACGCATTATCCTGCTCTTCTATAAAGGTATGGCTTCATCGTTTACATTGAAGATAAGTTTGCCACGTATGTCAAATGTTCTGTTTTCATATGATTCGAACTAGAATCATGTAAAGTAATTCATTTATATATTTCAGCTAATCAAATGTGTACCTCCTGAATGGCATTGTAAACGTTGTTTATCGAACGTTTTTCATTTGTAAACTTTTAATTTTAATATAAATCGCTAACTTGACAGAAATGCATATGCCATATTGACCTCTCGCTGTCTTCTGGGAGGTTGTGCCCCTACATCCTGTTTTCAGTTTATGGCACACTGCTCTACTGTCAACAGCGGAAGCCCAGTATCACTTTTAACCTGGTCACTCCACCTCTTCAGTTGTCTTTCTCTCTTTTGCTGTCCTTTGAAATTTTGCTTGAATGCTTGCCTAACGATGTTATCTCTTATCTAAATTGCATTCATAATAGTTCTCCTTTGAGCAGCTAGCCCAGTAGTTAGTGTTGGATTCAGTGTTGTGTTAAGACTGCTAAGCCTGTGGAGGTTCCTTCCTCACAGCCGAGGTCGTGAGTGAGGACGCCATCCTCAAATGGTACAAGGAGGCTCATCTGACCAAGGGCAAGAGTGTCTTCCTCGAACAGATGAAAAAGTTTGTCGAGTGGCTTGAGAACGCAGAGGAAGGTAAATAATAGCGGTGCATTTCTACAAGTCTTGGTTTCATGCATATAGGGGGCACAAGTGATACTCGTTTTTAAGGCGATAGTTGAAGAGACAGTGCTTTTCTGCCCCCACGATAAATGTACCTCTGCATTATAAAGTACACCATTGGTATTAGTATTATCAGTTTTAATGCTAGTTGTTTTACTAAATAATGGAAGTAACTGTATTATTGTTTGTTCTCTGTTTTAACTTGGAATGTGTTGACATATGAAATGAAATAGCGAGCAGCGTGTCGATGGGAGCCAGAAGTGAGCATTAATGGACCAATTTGCATAAAACCAACATAGTGGAAAGCAAGACTAATGTGCCCAGTTCACATACCTATTAATTACTCCGCAAAGACTATTCGTTCACATTATATCGATCACTGTCTGTTGCCAGAATACGTGACAAGCAAGCAACATTCTTCATGTTATCGACTTGTTAAATGTGGTAATGATTTCAAATGTAGTTTGTTAATTGTTTTATGACTTTGTTAGTTTCCCAATGATGAAACATCTTTGTGCCCGATTCATTGCTGTGGGAACAAACCGATTTAATGAGCCTGAGGGAAACTAATGTTTAATTTGTTATTTCAAATATCCTGTCATTTTTCAAAATCAGACACAGCCCTCAATGGCACAAAGTGCGCAATTTTGTGTCGTATAAAATCTCCACCCTTGCCATTTCAGAAACTGTTGCTAATACACCCACCATATTCTTACAGAGTCAGAGGAAGACGACTAAGAAACGCAGGTGGCAGCACTGCTTCAAACAATCAACGCATCACAGCAATACCCAGTCATTGGTCGAGTAGCGCCAATCATGCTTGCTTAGCCAAGTCCGACGTCGATTGAAACCTCCAGTACCGCTTACAGTTGTGATCAGCGACTCGACTGGGCGACTCCAGCTCCGTTCCACACGAGGGCAGGCGTCTTTGTATTAGGAAAGCTACCATGTGGAAGTGTTTGTGCATGGATAGATTGATGTAGCTGAAACATTACCCTTTCTGCTTGTGTGTAACCCATGATTGGCATCCCTCATCCTCGATAACTGAATCAACGATCATGTGCGCAAAAACAAGGTATTTCCAGTCTTGTGTTGATGTACTTGGTTAGTAAAGTAATTCAGTCCGCATGCTTCTCTCTCTGCCATGACTGAAATAGAAAATAACAAATCTTTGTTGACCTCTGTATTCAGAAGACTTGCATCACAAGTTCCTTTTTCTTGTCTTTGAATGCAGATGTAGTTGAATCGTAGTTCTCAAAATGACTGACCGTGTAATTTTTTTAAACAGACCAAAAGGAGCTTTGTGTGGATGCTAGGAAAGTCCTGATTTTTATAGGTAGAATTCAACCAATAAAGTGTGATGTTTGATACAAGGTTCTTGTGTTTGTGCATTCTGTTGTTTATTTAGAGTTGGGTAATATCTCGGCTTTAGGGAAATGTGCATGAAATAAGCGAGACATCACAGTATGTAACTTTGGTCATACTCATTGTATAAATCATATCAACATTTTTATAGCACATTTAATTGTTCATGAGCATCAATATTTTGTCAGGACTGTTAGGTCACTTTTTATGGATCATAGTTACTTGGCAGACAAATGCACTACATTTTTATGTGGCTTCTTTGGGTCATACTTATTGATTTTATTTAGGGGAGCCACGCAAAAAATATTTTCAGACCACCCAGGGGCTCTCAAACGTTGGCGATATTGAGCCGATGACAATATGACCCTCAGGTTTTTCCATGAAAATTGTGTTACCATAACAATTGTTTTTAGTATAATTTTGAATAGGTGCCCTAGGAATGTTTACGCTTTTTGGTGTATAACATGTCATGGTAGATCGATCAAATTCTAGAAAAAATGGGAGTTATGTAGGCCCTACAAATTTGCAGTCCCGATTTTGACCACCTGACTTCTATTCAAATGGGCGCCAAACGAAAACAAATCAAAGTATTTTAATTATGTTTGTCATTAAATGCAGTTAAGATAAAACAAAAATTTATTCACCTGTTTAAAAGGTTTCAACAATACATGGTGGGAAAATAATCACTATTCATTGGTTATGCAAATATATGTCTAACACCATACACTATTTCCTGCACCACATAATATGAACGGAACTATACATATGGTGATTATGCATGTATTATTTAAATGAAACTAGAACCTAAGACAGTGAATTTAATATGTATGCATCCAAATGTGAGTTTTATTCTGTGCTTTGTTGCTTTAATACCTATGACGATACAAGCAGTGAGCTGATATGGTGGAGCTACTAAAGCAAGGTCAACATATGGGTGGTTCCATTTATTAGGGGGCCAATGTGTGACATTTGTACTAAAATTTTTTAATCTTTAAAACTAAGTCATCAACCATTGCTAAAACATGTTAAATTTATGAAATTGATAACTTTTCTGAACAAATGCCACACATCTGAGCTGAAAGAGCCTCAGCAGGTGCATCCAGCACAGTTCTGTGTGTAAAGGGAACACCAAACTTGAACAGTGTTTTTACATGGGGAACACCAACTCCACAGGGGTGTTCAAATGAAACTATGCTTTGTAAACAAAGTAAGCTCATTTGACCTGTGTACATGTCCTAGATAAACTGATAAGAGCATAAATACAGTGAGGACTTGTCTTGTGAATACTGAGAATTGGGCTAGTAATTAATTTGTACATTTTCTTGTAGTTCCGAAACACTACTACTACTGGCAGCAAGCAATTGTTAGAACAATAAATGGTTCTGAAATTTTAAAAACGTATGTGCTAGAAACCAATATGTTTGCCCAGTGTAACATCAGAAATATAAATGAACACAATTTATCTGAAAGAACCAAAGCCAAAACGAAAGGTTCCTCGTGTAAAGGGGACACGAAATTACCAAAATATCATTGGTGGGGGACCAACTTTTCAGTCTTCTCAAGTGACATGAATTAGGTTAATAACAAATCTGACAGAAAATTTAAAGTGCACACATGAAACTATTTAGGCATACATGTAGACTGACAGAACAGTAAATGAAACAATGTTGATAATATATACCAGAGATACAATTTATTTTCCGAATTCAACTTAACAATGTATTTCAGGCAAAACCTGAAAGTGGTACCTCCATATCATAATATAAACACAAAAATGTCAGACCTGTCCTGGGGAAGTTCACGGTTCAACTTCTTTTTACTGTTTGAAAAGCTTGGCCTTTATCAAGTCAAATTTGATTAGAAGCCGCAAGCCAACCATCACATATTAGAAGCCGCAAGCCAACCATCACATATTAGAAGCCATGAGCCAACCATCACATATTAGAAGCCGCAAGCCAACCATCACATATTAGAAGCCACGAGCCAACCATCACATATTAGAAGCCGCGAGCCAACCATCACATATTAGAAGCCGCGAGCCAACCATCACATATTAGAAGCCACGAGCCAACCATCACATATTAGAAGCCGCGAGCCAACCATCACATATTAGAAGCCACGAGCCAACCATCACATATTAGAAGCCACGAGCCAACCATCACATATTAGAAGCCGCGAGCCAACCATCACATATTAGAAGCCGCGAGCCAACCATCACATATTAGAAGCCACGAGCCAACCATCACATATTAGAAGCCGCGAGCCAACCATCACATATTAGAAGCCGCGAGCCAACCATCACATATTAGAAGCCGCGAGCCAACCATCACATATTAGAAGCCATGAGCCAACCATCACATATTAGAAGCCGCGAGCCAACCATCACATATTAGAAGCCGCGAGCCAACCATCACAAATTGTTGGTTGAACATAAGATAGAAGCTTTGAACATTGAAGGTCTGGGATAATGAAGGGTGTTAATCTTTCAATGTAATCAGTGGTAACATAAAACTTGCCTTGGCTACATGCATCTGATCTGCTTTGTTCTTCTTGCCTGTGTTCTCTACTCTAACAGCGACAAAATAGTGCACTGCTATCACATCAGTAGCACTAACTGCACCTAAGTTAAAAGCAATTAAATGGTATCAAATGTTAACCGGCAGTCATTATTATGGAGTCAGTCAAGAGCTTTAGGTAAGGTGCGGGTGCGAAGTGGGTCTATGGGTCGAGTGGCTTGGCTCACACAGGCTGAACACACCAACTGCATCGACTTCACACATAAAGCTATCAAGTGTGAGAGAGAGGGAGGAAGGAGCAAACATAAAATACACCTGGTGCTCATCCAGCACTTGCAGAAAGGTTGCTAGTGTCTTCATACGTGTACATGCACCTCTGCTGTTCTCATCTGCACTTTTCTCCTCTTTACTGTCCTCTTCTGCACTCTTCTCATCTCCACTGTCCTCATCTGCACTCTTCTCATCTCCACTGTCCTCATCTGCACTCTTCTCATCTCTGGCGGCGCTGTCCTCTTCTGCACTCTTCTCATCTCCTCTGTCCTCATCTGCACTCTTCTCATCTCCTCTGTCCTCGTCTGCACTCTTCTCGACGTAAAAGGGAACACGACGTAAAACTGGGACATCTTATTCTTCAACTTCTCGGAAAGTGGAAAAATGGAGACGGTTCAGCCTTCCTCGGCACGTGTAGTACATCCGGGAGGTTCGATAACGTGACCTTTTCATTCACAAAATTCACCGGAACTGGTTGGATACTAGTGAAAAATAATTCCAACGCAATGTTTTTTGCGGGACACGATTTTCGCTGCGTCATACAATAGTTGTGATTTTTTCGAAATCTGTTTCTACTGAGCTTTAATGAAATCATCGTCAGTTTAATGTTTTTAGTTCCACATTTAACAGACGTCAAATTTTTTCTTTTGTAGCCTTGAAATTGCAGTTTCATGCGTAAATTTGGGGATACGAAAATGTACGTCGTGGTAACAGATTTGCATCAGCCGCGGTACAAATACTGTACACACCTATACACTAAGTACTGTACACATTTGTACACACCTAGACACTACTGTATGAAACAATTGTTTATTATTGTTGTTTTATTTCATGATAAAATAAATGATGTTAAGGCATTATGGGGAACAGTGAACCACTTGAAAGTTGAGATAAATGTCATGTAAACAAAAAACAGGAAAAAATGAAGGGATACATCAAACAATTTCGGTGCTACCAGCAAAATGGTCAAGTATTTGTTTATGTAAAATACACAGATGAGACTCTGACACATGCTCTGTGATATTATATAAATCAAAGTTGCGTGTTCAAGACAAAAGAAAGAAAGGGAAAGCATGGAAGTTGGATACCCATGAAATTGCTAACTGCCCCCCCAATAAATGGAATCACCCATAGAAATGCATTCCATAGATGTTTTTGTATATTTGCAGTTGCAGAATTTTTTCCACAAAAGAGCAAATGACAGGAAATGTCTTCCAAATGGGTAAAAACGTTTTTGACCTTCGTCCAACTAAAATTTTCTGGGGAAGCCACCATCGGATTTAGACATAATTTATTATTAAACTGATAATGCCCATGTTTGTTCTAGAGGAAATTTATTCAGCGTGCGATTCATCTGACAGAAGGGGACTCGTCCTCTTAATAGACCGGAAGATGTCAGAGTTGTAGTAGTTAGATTACTTCAAACGAGTGCTTTGCCTGGTAAAGGCAGGCCTCTGTTATTTCTTCGTTATGAACCGATCCCCCCATCGTCTGTTATTGAATTAATTGAATATCATTTGAAGAGGTGTCCGGACTTCAGAACCCGCGTATAGGACTTTTTCACTATAATTCACTAGATTTTCACTAGAATTCGATCGATCGTAAAATTGTCAAAAATCAAACTACTATGACATTATATGCTGAGAGAAGCGTAAACATTCCTGGAATACATGTGCAATATAGTGCTAAAAAACAATTGTCATGGTTACAGCTTTCGCGGATAAACCTGTGGGTCATATTGTCATCGGCTCAACATCGCCAACATTTTAGCGTCCTGTGGAGGGTCGGAAAATATTTAATGAAAATTTTTTTCTGCTAAGAAACTATCACTTTGCTAACCGCCCTGACCAGTTAGTCAGCTCGGAGTAAAATTACTTTAGTGTGTTCACCGGATGCAGAGATTTAATCAAATGGCTATCAGTTTTACAAATTATTATTTTTGTCTTATATACTTGGGTATTTATGATGTGACTGTGATTATTAGCATCGTTGGGTGGAGATGACGTCGACTTTACATTACAATGGTTTGTAAGTACGTCCTTTGTACGTCCTCTGCGTATAGGTATGCGGTGGCGAGTCTCTTTTGAACAACTTCGCAAACATGTTTATTAATGTGTGATCTAAACTATGTTTTATGCGTGTCGTATTTGAGAGCGTTGGATGCAGCGCAGCATTTCGTTCCCACCGCATGCAATGTAAACGTGATAGTCGTCTCGCAACATACAAGAAATAACTGTCAGAATAAACAATTGACGTTTGGTGGTCAAGATGTAAAAAAGCAATAGTTGTTTTGGATGTTATAAGTAAAACAAAACTAACGCAGTGCTAAATATTAATTCACTTTTATCATAGGTGAAGTTAAGATTACTTTGAATGCATTGTACACGCTTATACAATTTCATTCCTACCCGAAGAGTAAGTAGTACAACCAATCTCATTGGTTACCCAGATTCCGGGTAACCAATCAAATCATCGTCACAATGGAAAGTCATACGCGATTCCAAGCTGTTACGTGCGACAAATGGTGGCGCAATAATTATAATCTCGTTTATCCGACTCTCGCTTCGTGAACTCGTCGAGAAGAGAGTCTGGTTCCGAAGAGATGGTCTCGCTGTTACGGACTCCATTTTTTGTAGGCGTCACTGTGACGCACCAGCAGCCACCCAGCGTCATTGGCGAGATTCTACGCTATAGCATTACTTTGCATGATTTATGTTTACAGTGTGACAGTCGTGTCAATATAATCAAAGTTGATTCGAATGTATTGTTTAAACTGATAACATGTTACTCTTATTTGATTAGTTAGCCAAATCCCCGGATGATAACGTAATTAATACAATTATGTATGCATCCCGAATCTGAAGGCATGATACAATTTCCGTCACAACGGACCCATAATCCCAAGCTATGATGCGTTGTATATTGTACATATTTATTATAAACTGTCATGCACAGGCATAACTTATCAACTCGTTTACTCACTTTCAGACTCACATATATGACAGATATAGCACGCCCCACCCTGTGCGTTTTGCCCCTACTAATGTTGGCCTTTTTACCCTACACGTTCGATATTAAAATTTCACCCTTTGTGTATTACTGGCTTTTATCACTCGCATCCACAACATTCACAACATTAATGATTACATATTTGTCTACTGCAGACACTCAACGCGTTGTCTCGGTTTCTTATAGTTACTGCCCACAAAACGACTTTTGGGGTGACCATTGTTATAATTTATAGAATTAAAAGCAACATAAACATAGCCATGAGTTCGCGGTAATAAACCGGACGTTTTCTTAAAATATTGCAATACCTGCCAATAAACACCGATGAACACAGTGTTAATTACAAAAGGTACTAAATAATAATATACACGAATACAATAAGAACCATACCGTATTCTTTTTCGAACTCTTTAAAGGTATTAAAGAATAACTATTTACAATAATTCTAACTTACAAGCACAGGGCTCGTAAGCCACAATCTACTTCAGACATTCAGATCATTATTCACAATCGCGAATACCCTTCATATCTCCAAACTAGGATAACAAATTATCATCAATGACATTCAAATGCATATCCACACATAGCGAATATGCAAGGATAATGTTACCTTTCGAAACGGTATTGGTCACACCATTACCACAATACAGAGGACCTAATATAAGGTCCGGGTTAAATAAACCCTATGTCGATATGTATAACGATAAGTGATTCATACGATTGAATCCCTTCACGAGACGACTAGGTCTCATTTCTCGCGGAACGTATCTTGTATCCCTCACAGGAGACCCGGCTTGTCCGACGACGACACATCGGTCCAGTCCTTCGTGGAACGAATCTTTTATCCCTCACGGGAAACCCGGCTTGTCTTCTGACAACACATCTGCATCCGCAATATGACACCCATCGCCCTCAGCATTGTAATTGCCTGGCTGCTCGCGGTTCCTAGGACCCGACACTATATATCCTCGGAACAGTATATCCGAGAGAATACCCTTCCCTACATACACTCTAAACAATACCATATACCCAATAAAATAATATATGTGCATTGATTCGCTATCGTGAATACCAAACGTAACATCGGTATAGTCACGAAAGTACCATTACAGATCAGCCACACGATTCTACCATGTTAGAACCATTTCTTCTGCGACCGTCACATCACATATGCAGCCCTCATTCGCTGGCTCCAGTCACTGGTCAGTTCTCGTTACTTCGAATGCGGACACCGCATAAACTGTCCCATCTCTGTTCTCTCAGAACTGTCACGGTTCTCCCCCCTACCCGTCCTGACCGCGGACGATCCCCCTATCTCCAACAAGTGACCTCAACACCAAATAACGACCTTCTCACCCAATTAACCCGTCGTACCGGTAAGACAATCAATCAATATATCTCGAACCTTTTAATCCTAAATCGTATTCACCTACCCTAATACACATTTCCATACAGGTAACCATGCAATTCAAACCTCAAGTCAACTTTGTCCGCCTTTACAGTATTGTGTAACCCGTGGCTGGCCACGCTATTACTACCAAGGTAAACATTTTCCCAAAATACGGATATGCACCCAGCATATATAATTTTCTAAATCACCGGTCACACATGTTAAAGTTCTCAAACCCCAAGATCATGACACACATAATTAAGACTGAAAGAGGAACCAAGCGTTAAAGTGCCAGTAAAAGTGCCAGTAAACAACCTCCATCAACCCGATCATCTACCGATCAAGTTGAAGACCAATCGATTAACATTTTTCGATTGCATGAGTACAATTCAAAGTAATACATCTGTAAAATATATTAAGTATATCTACAAAAAAAATTAATATTGTAATTTACCCACATCGATTGACGAAATTTTCGCATAACAATGAATTGCAAAGTATATTTTTTACAGCGACGACAATTTCTTGTGATTGTCCCATGCGTTCACGCACTGATCAACCATTACATTGCAAATATTTCTACTTCATATCCAGTTGGGAATTTCCGTTGCAAACGTCATCAATATGTGAGTTACTAAATTGACTTTTATTATGGAGTTTTCCATTCTTTGCTGTTGGACGTTTCTTCGATAAGAATTAGATTTTAAAAATCAGCCGTCCCGATTGTATCAAGTATGACATATTTGAAAAAGGTTGATTAAAAATTTACTTTATGGTTTTGATGACACGAAACTACCCTAGATAATAGGTGATGGCAGAAAACTGTCAGGCTGCCATTTCCAGAATTTGTTTTCATTTTTAATCAAATGTTCTCAAAATGTAGAAACCGCATGCGTCCGACTCTGATACTACTGAATCTTTGGAATATATATCATGGGTTTATAATACAGTTATGATATAGTTATTTATGATATAGTTACGCATCTACAAGTTGCCAGCACATTTTGCAAGGTAAAAAATGTGGTCAAAACCACGTAGTCTCCAATTCTGGAGAACTACTCAAATGTAGTAGTTTGTAGTTGAAGGGGTCCTCTTTAGATTCAGCAGTGGTGGTATTAGTTGGTGTCACTTGATGGTGTCAGTTGATGGTGTCAGTTGGTGTCACTTGATGGTGTCAAGTGAAAGAGCCATTGTGTGTGCGCTGTAGCAAGAAACAGCTGCATGAACTCGAGCTTTCTGGGTTGCCACATTAACCCTTTAATTCACTCCGAGTTTGTGATATGACAGCGTGACATGTAGTAACATTTCATGGTTTTGGGTCTATGCACCTATAAGAGTTACTCAGACATAACTATTTGCAACTACACACCAGTGATTTAATAGGAAAACCTAGATGAACTTATCTTATTTTTATGGGCCGCGTCATATTATTATATAACCCTCCGTCACAAGTGTCGAAGCTTAGCTTTTGTTTACTGAACTAAAGTCCTCTTTCTGACAAAATAACACGTTTGTTTGATATTTAGCGTTGGTTCTGTGTATGCCAGCCTCACGTAATACGTCACGCGTAGTCTACGTTTCCGATTTTGGTTGGTGTTTACCAAATTTCAGGATACTCAACATTATAGTTTGATTCTTTCCAACTCTAGACATTACGACGTTAATACTGGTAGTCATAGTTACGTGTAGCGACGCCTTGCCATTGTATATCACACGCACGCGCGCGCACACGCACACACGCACGCATGCACGCACGCACACACGCACGCACTTTATGCTTCTCTACATTTATTTGAAACACATTATTGTGTGGAGGATGACTTTTTTGTATACTATATTCGGCCCAGAAACAGGGGTGGAGATTTGCATTGTCATTGATAGTCATATTTTAACCCATTTACTAGGTGAGCTCAGTGCAAATAACGTTATGAGGTGACCGGCACAGGCTTTTTGCGGGGGTCTCTTATCGACAGACGAAGATCGAGACGCGAGGTATTGACTATGGAGGTAATTCCATACCTTAACATTTATTCTTTAGGCATAGGCATTCACAGATTGTTGTCGCCCACAGCGTACATACAAACACACGTACAAGGAAACACTCCCTGTGATGACAAACAAGAACACACAGCGTATAATGACGTGAAAGTAATACAACGTACAATGTCATTCCAGAAAATAATACAAGAACATGCAGCATAAAATAGAGACCGTACAAGTTATTGTGAACAAACAGAGAGTGACGACCTAATACTTTCCACCAAGTAAGAAAATACAGTATAAATTACAGCGAACAAGAGTGACGTCCTAATACTGTCCACACAATAAGTTACCACCGGTGATCATAGTTAGATTTGATTGTCCGTCTGTTCAAACTCAAACACTAATTAACTGTCTGCGCATTTTGGCAGTACTGAAATCTTAAATAACAGGTTTGTCAAGGCGTGAAGTGTAAAACACTTTGAACAGTCCCAAGGACTGTATATCGCGCTATTTATCAGAACGTAAATTTAGTTCACACCATACTTATTTATCTATTCTGCTTACTGGGTATCGTTGTTCAAGGAGTTAAGTATTTTCTCGCATTTGGCATGACATTTCTTCAATTTGCGTTCGCACCGCGCCAAGCCAGCATCTCTATCACCACCTCGACATACCATGTTGCATCTGTTGAATTGTTTATAGCACGCGTACCGGCACCTTCGGTAAAGGTGGTTTGGAGTACGTTTGGAGCCGTAACACGATATCATCAGCAAGGCTGTTGCGAAAACCACTCCGATCTGAAAAAAACAGGGGTTTGTTAATTATTGCGAATGAACGTGGCCCTGGCATATATGGAGACGACGTGGTGATCACGGTCGTAACCGCATGTTACCGGCGATGAAATAAGTTGGCAGGCGGGGCTGTCTTCATAACGGTCTTAGTTAAAATTGCGTGCAAAACAAGAACAATACTTATCGATAACATCACGTTACGGTGCTGACATGTTTCTGTGAGAAACCAAGCAAACAATACGATTGCATATACTTACAACCCAGCTTTTCATGGTGATTGATTTGTTGGTTGTTTGAGTCCCAGTTGCTTGTACGTCGGTTCGCAGATGATCGTGAAATGGGTCTTGCTGGGACCGCGTCAAACGTAAGTTTTGCTTACGTAGGGTAGGGTGTGGCAAGAAGCTCCGTGGGGAAAGACGCTCCATCGTATTTTTAACATCATATTGTTAGTGTTGTCAATCGTCAGTAATATCTTGGTATTACATAATTTATCCACACAGCAATTGCATGATGGTATTTGCATCTCAAAATGATACGTTTATGGATAACTTTGACTCATGGGGGCGCCTTGCCCTACCATACCCTTAGTAAATGAGAACCATGTTCAGATTAATACTCGACATTTGTATGTATAGACTTCAAACGCATCTTACTAAGTACTGTGTCAACAACTGCATTACAAATATTAATTTTAGAAAGTATCGTGAAGTGCCCAGGGCATGCAAGGGCCCGGGATGTGTTTTGATCGGAGCGTAACTGTTACAGGTAATTAATAAGAACACGCTGTAGCATTTCTGCTATTTTGGGTATCAGAATAATATTTCCCGTTGCTTCATTTCTTAGGTAAACCTTTCATATATGAATGACTACGTCGGCTTTTGTTGGAGCCGACCAATATTATGTAATTTGTTTGCTCAAGTATGCCGCTGTACGTATCTACGGCGTAGACGGCGTGGGATTGTTTGTCTTAGAGAATGATGCATATTAAGTAGACAAGAACTGGCGTATTACTCGATTTAAGGGTGGTTTAGGTTATTTTCACTAATATTCCATGAGTGGTTTCTTAGTTGACTAGACTTGAAGACGGTGATTGGTGAACTAGTGTCTTGTGTAATCTCAGCAACAACATTAAGGCGTCAAGTGTGAAACGTGATACATCAAGTGACTGAAAAGATACGCAGCGAATATCGAAGCGACAAGGCGATACCATAACGCCACTAGCGAGATGAAACCCCTTATGCGAAGAAAGACGGTCGCAACAGCCGTTGCAGTACGCCTGAACGACGACAGAGCGCAAATTCGTCTCTAACCAATCGCAAATTCGTCTCTACAATTCGTTCGCTGCACGACAGCCGGAGAAGTTCGCCAGAACGACGACAGGGCGCAGCATCGTCTCTAAAGTACGTTCGCTGCACGACGACCGTAGCGGTACGTGAGAACGACAGCAGACAACATAATCGGCTTTTGCACTACGTTCGCTGCACGACGACCGTAGACGGCCACCTCAGATAAAGAAGTAAGTAAGTTTATTTTACAACATAACATATACAAAAATATACATTATGTCTGAATACTTTCAATATTGCATGGTTGTCACTTGGCTTAAAGCCCGTCACAGTACTATTTCAACAGTCATTTAGATAAGCATTGGGCCAAAGACTAGTATATTTTGCCATAGTTAGGCTACATATGTGTAGTAAATACAAACGTAAGAACCAGTGTCACACAACTAATTAGATTACATTAGGCTACGGGCCGGATAAATGTATTTAACCAGAATATTAATTACATGTAGTCTATCATTGCTGCTGGTGACATGTGACAACGAACTGACAATTTATTACTATAGAAATATGTAAATGAGTATATTGCATAGATCCAAACATAATTTTACTTTGACTTAATACAGCAGAATTTGAAACAGTAAAAGCACTTAAAAACAAGAAATGGCTTTTAGTTTCACAAATGTAGTTGCATTCTGAGCATCTATGGTTAAAATATTGTACTCGATGAAGATATGTATCTAAGTATTGATCGTGCAATAGGTGATTTAACTTTGATCTGTGTTTAATATTTCTTATTTTATCGTCTATATTGTTCCAAATTCTTGTAAAACTGTGTTTAGGTAACTTAAAAAATTAGCGAAAATGTGTTTTAGGTCTCTCTTTTACAAGAAGGTTATATTTTCTAGTTATGGTGAAAGTCATACATAAATCGTGAGACATGTAGCATATATACATCTAAGATTTTCAATATTTGTTCAGACCTAAATATAGAAACAATATCACTCCTAGAGCCTTCTTATTCGTAGAGCACTTGTTTGTAAAATGTCTAACTTTCTTGTGTTTCCATTGGCCCATGCTTGTATGCCATATGTTATGTTATGACTGTGAATTAAGGCATAGCATAACGATTTTAATGCTTTATGTGGTATAAAATGTTTTACTCTGTTAATTGCACACATCTAGTTCTAGCTATTTTGGAGCTGATCATGTTTCCATGTTAAGTGCTTATCTATATATAATCCTAGGAATTTCACAGATTCTTCATTTTTGCACTTGCCAACATGGCTAATAATTTCATTGTTTATTTTATGCTATTGTTTGCCTTGTACAAGTCCAAAAACAAAATAAATTGTATTTTTGACATTCAAACATAATTTGTTAGCAAATAACCAATCACGTAGTTGTTTTAATTCCTGATTTACATGTTTAGTTAAATTATCAATATTGGAACATGATTGGTAAACGGTGGTATCATCAGCAAAGGATAAAAAAATTTGAGAAGTAGAATTTACTATATGTCATTAATATAAATTAGAAAAAGCACAGGTCCCAATATGGATACTCCATTTGTTATACTTTTCAATAATGATTTGCATTTATGTATCTCAATATATTGTTTACAATTAAGGATGTAACTGGAAAACCATCTAATACTTAGTTTTGTCATTTTCATCTGCAATGCCTTTAAGTAAATGCAATATTGGATGCATAGTGGAATGTTTTGAACGAAATCCGTATTGGTGTTTATTAGAATATTATATTTATCTAAGTAAATTACTAATCTATTGCATACAATTGTTTCCATTGTTTTAGCAAGTGTGGGTAAAATACTTATTGGTAAATAGTTTGGCAATTTTTAAGTTATCAGGTACAACACCTGTAACGAAAGATAGATTTATTATATGCTCGAGTGGGATTGCTATTTCCATTATGGTCTGTTGCACTAGTTTTGTAGATAAACTGTCAACACCCTCACTGCATTTATATTAAAACTTTTGTAATATACTGTTAATCTCATATACATCCGTGGGTTGCATGAAAACAATTGTCAGGATAGTTATCTTTTAATTATGTATGGAATGAATCTATAGGAAGATGAACATAATCACTTACTGGTCTACCTATTCCAGCAAAGAAATTATTAAATTCTTCAGCAATAAACATTTAATTTGATTTATGTTCCCCTTTAATAATGCTTTAGTTTAAAACACTCTTTTTGTTTGAATATTGCCTGCTCAGTATGGGCCATGTTTCTTTGATGCTGTGTTTACATTCTTCTAATATTTCAGTATAATACTTAGTTTTTGCTGCTCTTTTTATCTTATTAAAGAGTTCACAAGATACCCTATATGCATTCTCTATATCTGGGTTTGGCTTATTTAGCCTATTTCGGAGTAATTTTTCTATGTTTATTGATGAAGTAAGTGCGCCAGATGTTACGAAAGGCTAATTTTTAATAACTTTTCTATTTACTCTGATCGCTTTAATTGGGCATGAGATTTCATAAAGTGATTTATATATCAATATTACGTTGTTATATGCTTCATTTGTATCAGTAGTATATAATACAGAGGAATAATCAGCCCTTGCCAATAGATTCCTAAATTAAAAAATGTTGAATATGTTTAACTGGCATATTTGTTTATATTCTTTTTTATGTATGTAGGTGTACCATATATAAAACGAAATATTCCAAAATGGTCAGCTGTGTCTGTGACAATAATCCCAGATTCATAGTTAGAGTGAATTATGATTACAATATAAGTGGTCTATAATAGCTGCTGAAACAGATGTGATCTTTGTTGGATTAGTTTTACGTGGAATGTATCCCTATGCTATTATGCTATCTATCTAAGCAAAACTTAGTAAATTAATGTTATAATCCCCCATCAGATAAGCTATTTTATTTTTATTTGATATTTTGTCATGGATATATAATATTATACTCATAAATAAATCAAGATCTGCATGCGAATGACAGTTCGGACGATAAATTACACCCACAACTATAGGTTTACATTTATTAGCTTGAACTTGAAAAATATATAAACTCAAATACATGAGGGAAAAATATTGACAAATCTTCACGCTTGGACTAGGTAAATTTTTCATTGATGTGTAGCCCAAATCCACCATGCCCATCATTTGTATCTAGTCTTGTACTGAAGAGTAAATTGTGATATGCATTTATTTTATAACGCAGGACATCTTGAATTTTCTAACTTCTGTTATGCCAATGAAATCTAGCGTGAGGCCACTTGACGATATTAAAAAGAATCCCAATGGGCCTCTAAACTGCGACTATTGATGCAGAACATTGATAGATATATATTTCCAGGTTGAACTGCTTTAGATAACTCAACTGAAGCAAAATATTTACAATCATGTGTACTTAGTAGATAATGAGAGTCATTATATGTTTCATCTTCATAGTGTTTAGCTTCATTGTATATTTGTTTGAAGTTATAGTTTGTGATTGTTTGAATCCGGCTAATATTGATTGTGTCATCCATTTACGAATATATTAACGTACATCACAATAATCCAACTTTCCCAATTCGTTGACAATAAAGCATAACATACAATGTAAACGTATACCGTTTGAACAGCTGAATATTCACAAGTAATGATAAATAGTTTTATGTTTATGATGTATTGTATTGCAGTAATTTGGGAGCTTAGCTTAGTTATAAAACAAATGAGTGCAAGAAAAAGAAATAGAGTGCCAACTGTTAATGACATGTGCGAAATATTAAATCTGAAAGGTAATAAGAACAGTATACTATTTTTTGCATGACTTTAGTACTTAATAAGATAGTAAAGACTAGTCAAGTAATATGACAATGTTCAATTATTTGGACCAGGAAAACGATATTTAAAAAAATGTCAGATGTTTGACATCATTAATATATTCTAACATTCGACTGCCATAATGCAATGAACAAAACGATAACACAAAAGGTAAACTTATTTGGTTTAGACAGTTAATGCAGCATTTAGTATAAGGCTGAAGACCACATATGACAACCTATCTAAAGTAATGTAACAATGTTCAATTATTTGTGAATAGAAAACGATTTTTAAAAAGATGTCAGATGTTTGACATCATTAGTATGAGCTAATATACGTTTGCCATGTTGCAATGTGCAATGTGTAAAACTAAAACACAAAAGTAACTTAAATTTGGTTTGGAATAGCTGAAAGAAGATGCATATAGTACAATACTAAGTACTTAATATAACATCAGAGTCTCTTCTAAGTAACAGTATTCCATTACGTGTACAAAGAAATAAAATATTAAGGAAGATGTCAGATGTTTGACATCAATCATATTTACGAGTATACAGTTGTCATAATGCAATGAACAAAACTAAGACATAAAAAGTTACCTTATTTTGTTAAGACACCTAATCAATATAATCAATGTAATGTAGCAATGTTTAATTGTGTGTACGAAGAAAAAAAACATAGTAAGGAGGATATCAGGTGTTAGAGTTAACATTCGGCCCCAGCCGATGTCTGCCTTTGATGTGTTCAGGTATAATGGGTGACTGCTGTTGTAAATCGCCGTTGATTAACTTTATTAGTCGTTTGTCAGTGTCTTCGCCTGTTTCACTCTCCGGTATTCCGTACAAACGGAGATTCGGACTCTGCCATCGATAGTCCATACATTCTTGATGTGCTCATCTGCCTTGAGCTCTCGCACAAGCTTGGCTCTAAGTGGAGTGAGATCGTCCTTTATGAATACCCACCTCCTTCCTTCCTTCTCTATCAGCTTGCGTTTGTCCCGCATCACATGCGATTTCATGTCTCTGCGTTCAAATTCGCAGTGAATTCCCCACCTCAGTCATCTGGCTGTCTGCTGTTGCCTTAAACTCTGCAACAATCTGCTTCGTCCACTTACTGAGAGCTGCTGTCACCACGCTGGCTGTTATCTGTTGGATAGCCGACACAACTTGACATATGATCTCGCCGATCGTCGACGCATCCATCTTGCCGTTTCTGCCCGTCCACCGAGTCTACACACGCTTCGCTGACGAAGCTCCCTTCTTCACCGTCGACGTCGTTTCTGCGATAGCCGTCTGTACTGCTTCGGCGATCGCTTTCTCAAACACTTCATCAACGTCTACTTCACTCGCTGTGTTGTCGCCATTCTGTGGTAGAGCGCCGAATCTGCTTCCAGATGCCTGTGTCATGTTCGTATCGAGTGGGGGATGACCGTGACATGACCCACCCTGACCTCGTGTAAATAACTCATGGTTATCACACTATTTTGTCGTTCGCGTTTCGTTGATGCGTATTATTTCTTCGTCATCACTGTTACAATGCACAGTTACTTTACTTGATGTGACTCTTCGAATGTGCTTTTAATTTTAGATTTTCAATAAATGATTACAACTTTGCTAAAATACGTGTTAGCTGCGTGATGTCATAGGTATGTAGCTATCGGTGGCATTCATGCGTGATGTCATAGGTATGTAGCTATCGGTGGCATTCATGCGTGATGTCATAGGTATGTAGCTATCGGTGGCATTCATGCGTGATGTCATAGGTATGTAGCTATCGGTGGCATTCATGCGTGATGTCATAGGTATGTAGCTATCGGTGGCATTCATGCGTGATGTCATAGGTACGTAGCTATCGGTGGCATTCATGCGTGATGTCATAGGTATGTAGCTATCGGTGTCATTCATGCAGATAACGCCAGTTATCAGCGTTCCACGTTCTGCCGAAGACAAGCACAACACTTGTTTCTTTCCGCGCCTTCCGGTTATGCGGGATGGTTTCCCCTGAACAGTTGTCATGCCCGACTGGTCGACATTGCATATATCGCCAGGATTATAAGCGTGTTTCTCCATAAGAGTACCGAGCAGGTTGAAGAACATTGTATATATCGCCAGGATTATAAGCGTGCTTCTCCGTAAGAGTACCGAGCAGGTTGAAGAACATTGTATATATCGCCAGGATTATAAGCGTGTTTTTCCGTAAGAGTACCGAGCAGGTTGAAGAACATTGCAACGCAGTTCCTACTGAACCCTGCTGAACGTGCTGCTGACGTTTGTTCGGATGTCCGCAGAGAGAGTTGTGGGTGCCGCTTTAGAAAGCCTTGCAGCCGAACTGACTGACTGACTACCAGCCATAGTCGTCTTCTGACTGAACGGGTGCTGTATGTCGTGTCGTATCGCAAGCTGATATGCAATTGAGCGTACATCTTCCAGAATCACCCCAAGGAGGATTTCCTCCGTGTACAAGAGATACCCGAAATCAGTAATTAGAGTAAGGGTGATATGATGAAGAATGATGAAGAATGAAGAAATGAAAACGAGAATAACAAAATAATTAATAATTCGTAAGCACGGGCATGCATTGGACTGAACTACTGCAGTCGTGTAGCTGCACAACAAGGCTCGTGTAATAATTATGATAGGGCGTCGTAGATGAACTTCTGAAAGTTTGACACCCGAGATGCAAAGCATCTAGTAGGAGTAGCATAACATACAAACATACGCACATACATACAAACATATTCACGGTGAATAATAGTATGATTATATCGTTTGGTTGAATATAATAGTATCTGTTGAATGCACACAACAATATACCTCTGCAAATGCACAATTTCAGGTCAGTCCTTAACTGACAAGTAAGACTGTTGTTGTCTATATATATCCGTTGAGTTAATACAATTACAACTTGTCAATAGAATTATAACTTGTGCATTTTTTCAATGCTTTATTTGTAAACCATGCTTGCCATATTTGCGTGCTTCCATAGTGTTTCAATCTTAAATTTGATGAGGAAAATACAACAAAATAGTGATACAAATTTTGTAAATGTTTTTTGTCGGTTTTTGTCAAACTTGAGGAGGTACGCCCCTCTTGGTATGCGCAATAACGATTTTTTCCTAGTGCTTAAATTTAGGAAATAACTGATGTATTTTCCTTGTCGAGGGGCAACATGACGTAATAATGTATAGGGTCGGCTAGATGTATTCTACTACGCATTATTAATAACGCACACACTCACACACACATACACACTAAGCTTCTCCATATTTTTTGGAATTTTTTTCGTGGCTTCCTTTATAGAATCAATAAGTATGATTCCAAGAAGTCACTTTGCTATGCGCCCTGATTAATTAGTCTGCCCAGAATAACATTACTTTAATGTGTTTGCCGGATGCAGAGATTTAATCAAATGACTATCAGTTTTAGCATTTATTATTTTCAACTTTTTTTATTGATGGGAGTTGACGTCGACTTTACACAGGGCTGTAATAAATAGAAAATGTTTCTACTTGAGTAAAAGTAGAAGTAAAAGTACCCACAAAACATTTACTTGAGTAAAAGTAGAAAGTAAACATTTCTACTTGAAGTAGAAACAAAAGTAGACCAGGACTCACGAGCCCACAAGCATAAGAATGAAAATAGTACTTTTTAAGTTTAACACATGCTGACAAACACGCACTTCCACACACTGGTAAGTCAGCAAAAGATTGTAAGGACTTTATGCGAAACACCGAAGACAAAATAGTTGTGTCGGCGCCGTCATGACTATAGTGTAGAACGCTCTCGCAAACGAAACAAGGCGTAGACAAACCGGTCGCGCAAACGTAAAATCAAAAGAGAAATGGTGACTATCGGCTACACTCGATTTATATAGGTCAGTGATCCTGCTCGCGGTCAATATTAAATTAGCGAATCAGAAAAAAGATTACGGATTTACACGAGGTGATTCCGGGCGAGTATGTAGTGAGTATGCCCTTTCTGTATACAGCGGAATAATTATGCAGTGGAAAAAATAAAACGGCCGTTACATTTCCAAAAGGAACACGTAATTCTACTTCGTTACAAGTAGAAGTAGATCCATAAAAATCTACTTCATTACAAGTATTAAGTAAAAAACTACTCAAGTAAAGTAACGAAGTAGATGCACTTCGTTACTTACCGACTCTGACTTTACATTACAATGGTTTGTAAATACGTCCTTTGTACGTCCTCTGTGTATAAGTATGCGGTGGTAAATCTCTTCTGAACTACCTCGCACCCATATTTATTAACGTGTGAACTAAGCTCGGTTTTATGCATCGAAATGATGAAATATTTGAGAGCGTGTAATGCAGCACATAATTTCGTTCCCCTCCGCATGCAATGTAAGCATGATACAAACAGGTAAAAAATGTAAGTTCATTAAAACGCATTTAGGTGGTCAATATGTTAAAAAGCAATATTTGTTTCTGTTATAAGGAACACAAAACTAACACAGTGCTTAATATTAATTCAATTTGATGAGAATCGAAGTTACAATTATTTTGAATGCGTATACCATTTTACTCCTAACTGAATGGTTAGTATTATAATGAATATCATTGGTTACCCAGATTCCGGGTAGCCAATCAAATCATCATCACAATGGAAAGTGATTCCTAGCTGTTGCATGCGACAAACGGTGGCGTTACAATAATAATAGTCTCACTTATCCGACTCTCGCTCGCCTTCGTGAACTCGCCGAGAAGAGAGTCTGGTTCAAAAGAGATGGTATCTCTGTTATGGACTCCATTTTGTGTAGGCGTCACTGTGAAGCACCAGCAGCCACTCGACGTCATTGGCGAGATTCTACACTATAGCAATATTTAGCATGATTTATGTTTACAATGTGACAGTTGTGTCAATATAGTCATAGTTTAAAGTTGATTCGAATGTATCGTTTAAACTGATAACAGTTTATTTGTATTTGATGAGTTAGCCAAATCCTCGGATGAGATCTGTTGTATCTTTGGTGGCTGTTACTACATTTAGACGACATGAACACACAATTCAAAAACTGGGCGGGAGACACACTTTTTATTAACCACTCACAAAATAGGTCTTACATGACATAGCATTATAACGACACCGATGCAACAGTTCATTACTCAACATTAGACAATAGGTGGCAGCACTTGATGGTATAACGCCAATATGTAAATTTCCTCTTTAGCGTTAAATTCAACCGCCAATATAAAGCCTAATTGTTATGCTTGCTAACGTATACAGGTGTCATTACAGATCCAGAATGTCTCGTTTCTTTGTAAGTCTTCCCGATCGATGTATCACCACAGGAGTGGACAGTGGTGTTGATGAATCCACTTTACTTGACCACCTCCATGGTTAAGCACGTGAACTGTGTCTCCTTTGACCAGTTCGTGCAGCTTGACACCACTGCGATCATGCTGCCACGTCTGTTTCTGCTGTTTCTCCTCCGTGTCCTGAGCCTTTGAACGTCTTCCCATGCAGTGTCTGCTCTAGTGCAGTATATACTGCTGAATCTATATAAAACACAATTGGTAAATTATTAAATGTTGTCTTCACATAATATTTCTTATGTTGTTGGAGAAAAGCCCAAGCAGCCGACCTACATCATTTTCAACACGATTTAGCACAGTAGTACGAAATAAGGTCATCAGCCATTTTCTGTTAAACTGCTTGGCAGTGACACATTGCCACCAGATACTCTTCGTAATGTAGGTGTTGCCTTTGATAGTGACTTCAACTTTCGCCAGCATTTTTTTCAAGTATGTAAGTCCTGTTTCTATCACATACGCCTTGACTATTGCAATTCACTAGTAAATAACATTGCTAAAAGAGGCTAAACTCCAACGAATATAAACTTGTCTGGCACGTGTGGTTCTCAGGGCGCCTTGGTTTTCACCATCATTTCCACTACTTAGACAGTTACACTGGCTTCCTGTTATTTATCGAATTAATTTTAAGCTGACCACTTTTATATATAGTGCTCTATCTACACAACAACCATCCTACTTGGTTGTGTCTCCTGCATCTTTCATATATCCCTAGGCAGCCCAAATCATCAATTTCACAACAACTTGTTGTGCCTAAAACAAAACTTAATTTGGACAACTGGGCTTTCTCTAGGGTGTGGAATGAACTCCAATCACTTTGAAAAGATCTGAAACTATACCTATCTTCCGAAAATAACTCACGACATTGCATTTTCACCATAAATCTTCGGTTGTCCCTCGTTCTGATAAAGACTTTTGCGCGTCCCTGTTCTCAATTATGCTTAATGATTCTGTTTTGTTGCGCTTCTGAGCTCAGGTTCCTGAGGATATAGGCACCATTTGAGTTAATTATCATTACTATTATTGATAAATGTATGTACAATTATTAGACATGTTACATTTTACTATAAATACCATACAATACCAGTTTAATGTTCATCTGATATTGTGATCATGTAAACATTGTTACAAAATTTACCACTATTGGTGAAATTTACCATTTTGATTTATGACCCATGTAAAAATATGTATCTTTAGTCTAGACACCGCAACACAGAATCACAGACTACCCTCAATTTATGCATCATGTGAATCGGTTGAGAATTAAATTAGAGTTGCCAGTGCACAGTAAATGTAATAAATTACGAATAGTAAAAATACGAGAATGATTACTTAGAAAATTAGTGTAATTAATTATGATTACTTTTTCCTGAAATCATTATTACATTCAAGAAAATGACTGACATAAGTAGTTAGTGGAAGTTTCTGAGACCTCCTTATCGGTGGATCTAAACATCAAAGGCAAAACACCCTAATATCGCCCACCGCTAATGAGTGCGCGCAGCCAATCAGAGCGCAGTAGAGCACCCCCTGGCGGTCGCAGCCGAGCGTGCGTAACCTAAGCGCCCCTAGCGACCGGAGGAGTAACGAACACGGACCTAGTTACGTGTATACCTAAGGGTCGTTAACCTAGTAAGGAGACGAACACAATCGTACGGTGCACACGTAATTTATTGAATACAACAAAGCGGCAGCAGCAGCAGTACAAACGAGGCGATCGTATGTGATTGGATACAACGAGTCGGGTATGATGAATATGAAGACGATGACGAGGCGACTTGCGAATGGTGACCATCGCGCCAGAGGTCGCGAACTTACGGGTGTCTCCACCGCGCCAGAGGTTCGAGGGCGAGCGACCACCGCGCCAGAGGCTCAGTATGATGCGTGATAGTACGGTATACCCTTTTTCATGCGTGTGAGTTTCATAAAAATCGTGGATGATTAATGAAGTAAGGAGGATGAATGGCTCGTGTGTCCATCTGGTGGGAGATGGGTAGATGCTCGCAGGGCATACCGCTGACGTTGCGGTTAGGGTATATGCTCCCGTTTCGTGGAATGCAGCGGGCTACATACCATGTTAGGAATGCGGTCGTGTTGTATTCCGTAATATGACACCGCTCTGCCGCGTTCACGAAAGGACGCATTAAGGGGATACTAACAGCTGACTAGTGGATTTTGGTACTCGGGAAATGCGCGTTTTAAATAACCTGGCTATATGTAGTCATATTAGCGCTGTAGTTAAAGCGCTGGTTCGCCCACTGGATGTATGCAAGCCTGAACACGTTGAAAGATAAGCCCGTCATTTGCACAATGCTATGCAGTAATTTATTCGATACCAGCTATGATGAAAATCGGGTTTCATTATTGTTATTTTGTCGTTTCTCTAAGAAGAGTAGACCACGTGACGTCCTGTCTGCATAAATAATAAAAACAGCTGTGTATGCATCAACGAGTTGACCTGTATGCGTACATCTAACATATTTAGTGTATTGGTTATCGTATGAATCATACATAGCACGAGTAATGAGAAAGAGTACCGATTTGTCTAAGAAAATACCGCTTTTATATGTATTATGTCACCCTTAGTTACGTATGTAATGCTTTTAAGCTAAGTGTTTACCACATTTATCTGCCTGTTAACATGTTAGGTAAATGTCACTTTTATTTGTATCTTACCACATTTTAGCTACGTAATTGCCACGCTTGTCTGTGTGCTAACGCTTTTAGCATATTAAGTATCACTTTTAATTGTATGTTAACGCTATTTAGCTAAGTATATACCACATTCTATGTTAAGTTTGTTTTCGCAAAGTAAATATCACTTTTAGTTGTACCTTAACGCTTTTAAGCTAAGTAAGTACCAAATACAGCTACATGTTAATGAGTTTAGCTAAGTAAATACCGCATTTAGCTGTAGGTTAACGCTTTTAAGCTAAGAAATTACCACATTTAGCTGTATGTTAGCGATTTTACGCTAATTATTTACCATATTTACCTGCATGTTAACGGTTTTAAGCTAAGCAAATACAACTTTTAGCTAAGTAATTAGCATTTTTAGCTAAGTAAGTACCATATTTAGTTGCAAGTTAACGCTTTTAAGTTAAGTAATTACCACATATGTTAAAACTGTTTAGCTAATAAATGACCACATTTAGCTGTATGTTAGCGCTTTTACCTAAATAATTACCACATTTAGTTGTATGTTAACGCTTTTAAGCTAAGTAATTACCGCATTTAGCTGCGTGTTAACGTTTTTTAGCTAAGAAATTACCATATTTGGCTGTATGTTACTGCTGTTTAACTAAGGAATTACCACATTTAGCTGTATGGTAACGCTTTTTAACTAAGTATTTATCGCATTTAGTTGCATGTTAACGCATTGAAACTAAGTATTTACCACATTCACCTGTATGCTAAGGTACTCAGGAAATGCGCGTGATAAATAACACGGTTTTCTGTAGTGATATTAGCATTGTTGTTAAAGCGTTGGTTTGCGCACTGGACGTATGCAAGTCTGAACAAGTTTAACGATAAGCCGGTCATTTGCACTTAAATCTATCTAAGCTAGGTTCTGTGAAGAAAAGAACAAACTCTGCGTATGATTATAATATATTTGTTATAACTAACCAAACAATGCAAGAAGTACAAAACAATTAATTATGAACATAATCGTCAGAATATAGTAATATAAACAAAATCACTACAAGTATTACATAATATGATTATGAATTATTATTGTAATACCACGCCTATCGGGGCGCGCTATAGCAGAGAGCTATTTTAAAACACTGGGCGAGGTAAGTACATCAGTATAGACGAACGAGTGGACCGTGGACTGTGGACTCCGGTTGCCTTAGCAACGAACGGGGTGCGGCTAGCGCTGTTACGATCGATGTAACAACCTGCATCGTTGTAAGAACTGCATCTATAGTTTATGTTTGTTTTGGTACACTTGCATTGTATGACTAATCTTAGTTAATTGTGGTACACTTTAATTTGCTAACTGTATATACGCGCGTCATAACATCATGGCGTTAGCCCTGTGTCTGTAATTTTTTAAACTGTATGACATTTCTCTACCATTTTCTAAACCATGTGTCATTTTTGCTGTACCATTTTTATTGAATGTATAAAGATTGCCGCACCGGGTATCTGGTCATATGATACCCTTTTATGGTGGCGTATCGAAATTAAACCGTTCACCTTGTATCTTATCAACTAGTATAAAAGCAGTCACCCAAACAATAAATGTTGACAAGTCTGGAATTTAACCGACATCCTGTTAAAACTGACACAATTTTAAATTTTCTTACAAAGTTATGGCATGTTTGGTTAAAAATAATCAAGCAGTTATGTGAATATTTGTTGGAAAATAAAATCGTTCTTAGGTTTCCTGCGGTATTGAAGTAATGATGCTATGACAGCAAATGTTTAACATCGCTAACCTACAATATAAACATATGAAAGGCTTTTTCGTAGATATTTTTTCTACTGTACACTTTGAGCAATCTAAACAAAAATCTCAACAACACTATTGTTAAATTATCCTGGGTGTGTGTGTGTGTGTGTGTGTGTGTGTGTGTGTGTGTGTGTGTGTGTGTGTGTGTGTGTGTGTGTGTGTGTGTGTGTGTGTGTGTGTGTGTGTGTGTGTGTGTGTGTGTGTGTGTGTGTGTGTGTGTGTGTGTGTGTGTGTGTGTGTGTGTGTGTGTGTGTGTGTGTGTGTGTGTGTGTGTGTGTGTGTGTGTGTGTGTGTGTGTGTGTGTGTGTGTGTGTGTGTGTGTGTGTGTGTGTGTGTGTGTGTGTGTGTGTGTGTGTGTGTGTGTGTGTGTGTGTGTGTGTGTGTGTGTGTGTGTGTGTGTGTGTGTGTGTGTGTGTGTGTGTGTGTGTGTGTGTGTGTGTGTGTGTGTGTGTGTGTGTGTGTGTGTGTGTGTGTGTGTGTGTGTGTGTGTGTGTGTGTGTGTGTGTGTGTGTGTGTGTGTGTGTGTGTGTGTGTGTGTGTGTGTGTGTGTGTGTGTGTGTGTTTGTTGTGTGTGTGTGTGTGTGTGTGTGTGTGTGTGTGTGTGTGTGTGTGTGTGTGTGTGTGGTGTATATATATTGTGTATTATATTCTACTTCCAAAGTGGCCTGGTATCGCATATTGTTTCTGTATATTTCATACACAAACATCCGTGAACTTGGGATCCATGTATAATATAAATATAGCAGGGTATATCAGCTTCATCCAGTTCATATCATATTTATTTTAATTGTATTATCATATAAATACATAACCATATATTTTTTTATATTCCAATACCCTCAACTGAAAACTGGCGAAATGCTTTAATAACATTAAAAAAAATGGATGATGAAAAAAACTACATACATATTAGTCTTCTAAATAGGCCACCCATGTGACCAAGATAAACTGATCTGATTACAGAGGCTGGTGAGATGTACAAATGTGTAGATCTGACAAAAACACGGGGTTTAAGGGGTGGTTGTTTCCAACGGGTGCTTTTTGTAACTGGTTCTACTGTATCTATGGAATCAACCTTTTAGCTACTACACACACCATTCTTGAAACCTAAATATTAGTTTATCGCATGTTGTATTTGTATTTTTGCATGCTCTTCGTTGATTGCATTAAATATACACATACTTATCAGACAATGAAATATGTTTTGCTAGATTTGGACCACCATTTGTACCAACAACAAAAAATTAAATCCAATTCCAGGTACCTTTAACATTGTTTTTCTGTAGTGCTGTTTTAGTGGGTCTTAATATAATTGTTAATTTGTTTTGTAAGTTTTGTACATATGCGCAGATTCAGAATATATAGATATAACAAATGCTGTATACAGCCTCTTTTTCTTGACCCCAGCACGTTTTAAACCTTTGGTGAACCAAGTTGTCTTGTTAGTGCTACGATACTCTAGGATGTGTTCTCAGGCTAGTGACTGGAATAGTTACTGCAGGCCTTTTTAGACACCTGGGTAACACGACTGTGAACTATCCTGTAATACCTACTGTTAAGCGAGCACTTAATTCAGAGTTAATTGCGAATTTGTCAAAGAGATTAAATTAGGCTGTAATTTTCTTGACTGGGTGTATGAAAGAAAAAATAAAAAGAATGCGCAACGACTGCAATGACATCAGCAACTATTTTAGTATTCGTGTTTCATTGGTAGTCTCGTGAATGGAAACATTGTTGCATGCTTTTAAAATGTGTATACTCCCGCCGGTAGACACACACGATGAGACAATTGGTATTTTCTTTAACTGCGAGACATTTCGCAGTCATTTTCTTTAACTGCGTGACCTGTTATTTTCTTTTGTTGTGACATTTTTGTGTATTTTTATTTAACTGCGTGACATTTTACCAATCTTAGCTAATTCGGTTTGTCACACATGTAACGCTGTTTTATAAGTGTGTAACACATTCACTATGTAGTAACGCGTTTAGCTATTCTTCCAATGGCATACACAGCGCTGTCTCCACAGCATGTACCATCCGTTGACCTTTTTTTCCATTACTGGTCACCACTTCCACCATTTACCTCCGTCTGACTGTCCCTAAGAGCAACTCCATACATTGCCCCTACATTCATATGTGTCCGTAATTTGGTTAGTTAATGACATTTGATACATTGTTACTAAGTACATGATAGCTGGTATAGAAAAAACGTCACTGCTCATTAATTTCAAAAGATCCAGTTTACACAAGGGTTACTCCTGGAGCGAGATAAAAACGCCGGACGAGAGTGCAGTCGTCAAGAAATCGCTTACGTAATGGGAAGTAAAAATCTAGCTGCAGGAAAAGCACATGCCTTGCAGTAGACACGGTTCCCCATGACGCAATAGCTGTCAGTGTCTGGTGCAGGCTCCAACGTCCGTTTCGCTAGGAAGGGGTCAGGGTTAGGGTATGGTTAGAACTCGAGGATAGCGATAGGAGGGGTTGGGTTAGGGTAGGGTTAGGTTTAGGGGGTAGCGAAACGGATACGAGGGCGCCACCCTAAACGCTCCATTATATTTCGAAAAGTTTGTGTTTTGACTTCAAATCATATGATATTTGACCTAATTAATGTTGCCATTTGACCTAGTTCATTTGACATAATAATAATAATAATATAATTATAATAACTTTATTGTAAAAAAAAAAAAAAAAATATGGAAATACGTCTTACACTGAGGAGATAGCATAAAAACATACTTGAAATCACATTCAACCATGCAGTATGTACAGTAATAAAATCAAGTATGTAGACAGAGTAGATAATGAGTAATACCAAGTGTTATATACATTATAATCATTTGCCTTAATTAAGTTGAGATTTGACCTAATTAAGTTGACCGTGTATTTTACGGGAAGAACAGCTAAACGCGTTGCATAGTGAATGTGTTATATCCTTGGCAAACAGCTTTACATATGTGACAAAAACGCATACGTAGTTAAAAAAGACACAAAAATGTCACACAGTTAAAGGAAAAGGTTGTTTTGCTAAATCGTTATTTCGCCACTTCTTGCAGTCAGACGTATGTGAAGATTGGGGGTGGAGGGCATTGATGGATGAAGAGTCAACGAACGGATGTGGATGGAGATGCAGGTGGCCAGTAATGGATGAATATTCTTGCAGAGGTAGACGAACGGCGGTCAATGTAGGGGGTAGTGGGAGGGGATGAATGAAAGGAGAGATGGGCGGTAAATAAAATGTTTGAAGATACTACGAAGGGCAATTGTGGATGGGGTGAACTGACCAGTAATGAAAGAATATTCTGGTGCATGGGGTGACTATACAGGACTGTATACGAAGATGGTAGTGGACGGAAGTGAAGATAGCGAACAGACAGGCGGACATACGTAGCTAAACGCGTTACTACATAGCTGAATGCATTGCATACTTGGTAAAAAGCGTTACATACGCAGTTAATATTGGCCTGTAATGGTTCGTACCGCCACCGCCACGGAACACGCGCGCGTGCTCCGTGGCGGCGCCGTCACTGCCGTCGCCTTGGCGGCGGCAGTGGCGGCGGCGGTACGGAAAAAGCCTAACCCCAACCTCTTGTCGGTTGAATAACCCTAGACAGACTGCATCGAGACAGTGCTGTTTGAACAATCCTACCAGCTTTTTAGCGGCGACGGTACGGAAAAAGGTGTAACCCCAACCTCTTGTCGGTTGAATAACCCTAGATAGCCTGCAAGAAGGTGTAACCAATATCAAAAAAGACAAGACGAGTGGAAGCGCAAAAGCCAAAGTCCATCAACAACGACTGATCAATGTCAAAAAGATAAAACGAGTGGCAGCACACAAGCCAAAGTCCACTAATAGCGACTGACCAATGTCAAAAAAATAAAACGAGAGGAGCGCACAAGTCAAAGAATTCAAAGTCCAGCGACTGACCAATGTCAAAAAGACAAGACGAGTGGGAGCGCACAAGTCACCTACCTGACACTTACAGTGTTCATTGTCACCTCACTAACCATTACAGGCCAATATTAACTGCGTATGTAACGCTTTTTACCAAGTATGCAATGCATTCAGCTATGTAGTAACGCGTTTAGCTACGTATGTCCGCCTGTCTGTTCGCTATCTTCACTTCCGTCCACTACCATCTTCGTATACAGTCCTGTATAGTCACCCCATGCACCAGAATATTCTTTCATTACTGGTCAGTTCACCCCATCCACAATTGCCCTTCGTAGTATCTTCAAACATTTTATTTACCGCCCATCTCTCCTTTCATTCATCCCCTCCCACTACCCCCTACATTGACCGCCGTTCGTCTACCTCTGCAAGAATATTCATCCATTACTGGCCACCTGCATCTCCATCCACATCCGTTCGTTGACTCTTCATCCATCAATGCCCTCCACCCCCAATCTTCACATACGTCTGACTGCAAGAAGTGGCGAAATAACGATTTAGCAAAACAACCTTTTCCTTTAACTGTGTGACATTTTTGTGTCTTTTTTAACTACGTATGCGTTTTTGTCACATATGTAAAGCTGTTTGCCAAGGATATAACACATTCACTATGCAACGCGTTTAGCTGTTCTTCCCGTAAAATACACGGTCAACTTAATTAGGTCAAATCTCAACTTAATTAAGGCAAATGATTATAATGTATATAACACTTGGTATTACTCATTATCTACTCTGTCTACATACTTGATTTTATTACTGTACATACTGCATGGTTGAATGTGATTTCAAGTATGTTTTTATGCTATCTCCTCAGTGTAAGACGTATTTCCATATTTTTTTTTTTTTTTACAATAAAGTTATTATAATTATATTATTATTATTATTATGTCAAATGAACTAGGTCAAATGGCAACATTAATTAGGTCAAATATCATATGATTTGAAGTCAAAACACAAACTTTTCGAAATATAATGGAGCGTTGAGGGTGGCGCCCTCGTATCTGTTTCGCTACCCCCTAAACCTAACCCTACCCTAACCCAACCCCTCCTATCGCTATCCTCGAGTTCTAACCATACCCTAACCCTGACCCCTTCCTAGCGAAACGGACGTTGGAGCCTGCACCAGACACTGACAGCTATTGCGTCATGGGGAACCGTGTCTACTGCAAGGCATGTGCTTTTCCTGCAGCTAGATTTTTACTTCCCATTACGTAAGCGATTTCTTGACGACTGCACTCTCGTCCGGCGTTTTTATCTCGCTCCAGGAGTAACCCTTGTGTAAACTGGATCTTTTGAAATTAATGAGCAGTGACGTTTTTTCTATACCAGCTATCATGTACTTAGTAACAATGTATCAAATGTCATTAACTAACCAAATTACGGACACATATGAATGTAGGGGCAATGTATGGAGTTGCTCTTAGGGACAGTCAGACGGAGGTAAATGGTGGAAGTGGTGACCAGTAATGGAAAAAAAGGTCAACGGATGGTACATGCTGTGGAGACAGCGCTGTGTATGCCATTGGAAGAATAGCTAAACGCGTTACTACATAGTGAATGTGTTACACACTTATAAAACAGCGTTACATGTGTGACAAACCGAATTAGCTAAGATTGGTAAAATGTCACGCAGTTAAATAAAAATACACAAAAATGTCACAACAAAAGAAAATAACAGGTCACGCAGTTAAAGAAAATGACTGCGAAATGTCTCGCAGTTAAAGAAAATACCAATTGTCTCATCGTGTGTGTCTACCGGCGGGAGTATACACATTTTAAAAGCATGCAACAATGTTTCCATTCACGAGACTACCAATGAAACACGAATACTAAAATAGTTGCTGATGTCATTGCAGTCGTTGCGCATTCTTTTTTATTTTTTCTTTCATACACCCAGTCAAGAAAATTACAGCCTAATTTAATCTCTTTGACAAATTCGCAATTAACTCTGAATTAAGTGCTCGCTTAACAGTAGGTATTACAGGATAGTTCACAGTCGTGTTACCCAGGTGTCTAAAAAGGCCTGCAGTAACTATTCCAGTCACTAGCCTGAGAACACATCCTAGAGTATCGTAGCACTAACAAGACAACTTGGTTCACCAAAGGTTTAAAACGTGCTGGGGTCAAGAAAAAGAGGCTGTATACAGCATTTGTTATATCTATATATTCTGAATCTGCGCATATGTACAAAACTTACAAAAGCAAATTAACAATTATATTAAGACCCACTAAAACAGCACTACAGAAAAACAATGTTAAAGGTACCTGGAATTGGATTTAATTTTTTGTTGTTGGTACAAATGGTGGTCCAAATCTAGCAAAACATATTTCATTGTCTGATAAGTATGTGTATATTTAATGCAATCAACGAAGAGCATGCAAAAATACAAATACAACATGCGATAAACTAATATTTAGGTTTCAAGAATGGTGTGTGTAGTAGCTAAAAGGTTGATTCCATAGATACAGTAGAACCAGTTACAAAAAGCACCCGTTGGAAACAACCACCCCTTAAACCCCGTGTTTTTGTCAGATCTACACATTTGTACATCTCACCAGCCTCTGTAATCAGATCAGTTTATCTTGGTCACATGGGTGGCCTATTTAGAAGACTAATATGTATGTAGTTTTTTTCATCATCCATTTTTTTAATGTTATTAAAGCATTTCGCCAGTTTTCAGTTGAGGGTATTGGAATATAAAAATATATGGTTATGTATTTATATGATAATACAATTAAAATAAATATGATATGAACTGGATGAAGCTGATATACCCTGCTATATTTATATTATACATGGATCCCAAGTTCACGGATGTTTGTGTATGAAATATACAGAAACAATATGCGATACCAGGCCACTTTGGAAGTAGAATATAATACACAACATATGGCACAACACACACACACACACACACACACACACACACACACACACACACACACACACACACACACACACACACACACACACACACACACACACACACACACACACACACACACACACACACACACACACACACACACACACACACACACACACACACACACACACACACACACACACACACACACACACACACACACACACACACACACACACACACACACACACACACACACACACACACACACACACACACACACACACACACACACACCACAGGATAATTTAACAATAGTGTTGTTGAGATTTTTGTTTAGATTGCTCAAAGTGTACAGTAGAAAAAATATCTACGAAAAAGCCTTTCATATGTTTATATTGTAGGTTAGCGATGTTAAACATTTGCTGTCATAGCATCATTACTTCAATACCGCAGGAAACCTAAGAACGATTTTATTTTCCAACAAATATTCACATAACTGCTTGATTATTTTTAACCAAACATGCCATAACTTTGTAAGAAAATTTAAAATTGTGTCAGTTTTAACAGGATGTCGGTTAAATTCCAGACTTGTCAACATTTATTGTTTGGGTGACTGCTTTTATACTAGTTGATAAGATACAAGGTGAACGGTTTAATTTCGATACGCCACCATAAAAGGGTATCATATGACCAGATACCCGGTGCGGCAATCTTTTATACATTCAATAAAAATGGTACAGCAAAAATGACACATGGTTTAGAAAATGGTAGAGAAATGTCATACAGTTTAAAAAATTACAGACACAGGGCTAACGCCATGATGTTATGACGCTCGTATATACAGTTAGCAAATTAAAGTGTACCACAATTAACTAAGATTAGTCATACAATGCAAGTGTACCAAAACAAACATAAACTATAGATGCAGTTCTTACAACGATGCAGGTTGTTACATCGATCGTAACAGCGCTAGCCGCACCCCGTTCGTTGCTAAGGCAACCGGAGTCCACAGTCCACGGTCCACTCGTTCGTCTATACTGATGTACTTACCTCGCCCAGTGTTTTAAAATAGCTCTCTGCTATAGCGCGCCCCGATAGGCGTGGTATTACAATAATAATTCATAATCATATTATGTAATACTTGTAGTGATTTTGTTTATATTACTATATTCTGACGATTATGTTCATAATTAATTGTTTTGTACTTCTTGCATTGTTTGGTTAGTTATAACAAATATATTATAATCATACGCAGAGTTTGTTCTTTTCTTCACAGAACCTAGCTTAGATAGATTTAAGTGCAAATGACCGGCTTATCGTTAAACTTGTTCAGACTTGCATACGTCCAGTGCGCAAACCAACGCTTTAACAACAATGCTAATATCACTACAGAAAACCGTGTTATTTATCACGCGCATTTCCTGAGTACCTTAGCATACAGGTGAATGTGGTAAATACTTAGTTTCAATGCGTTAACATGCAACTAAATGCGATAAATACTTAGTTAAAAAGCGTTACCATACAGCTAAATGTGGTAATTCCTTAGTTAAACAGCAGTAACATACAGCCAAATATGGTAATTTCTTAGCTAAAAACGTTAACACGCAGCTAAATGCGGTAATTACTTAGCTTAAAAGCGTTAACATACAACGAAATGTGGTAATTATTTAGGTAAAAAGCGCTAACATACAGCTAAATGTGGTCATTTATTAGCTAAACAGTTTTAACATATGTGGTAATTACTTAACTTAAAAGCGTTAACTTGCAACTAAATATGGTACTTACTTAGCTAAAAATGCTAATTACTTAGCTAAAAGTTGTATTTGCTTAGCTTAAAACCGTTAACATGCAGGTAAATATGGTAAATAATTAGCGTAAAATCGCTAACATACAGCTAAATGTGGTAATTTCTTAGCTTAAAAGCGTTAACCTACAGCTAAATGCGGTATTTACTTAGCTAAACTCATTAACATGTAGCTGTATTTGGTACTTACTTAGCTTAAAAGCGTTAAGGTACAACTAAAAGTGATATTTACTTTGCAAAAACAAACTTAACATAGAATGTGGTATATACTTAGCTAAATAGCGTTAACATACAATTAAAAGTGATACTTAATATGCTAAAAGCGTTAGCACACAGACAAGCGTGGCAATTACGTAGCTAAAATGTGGTAAGATACAAATAAAAGTGACATTTACCTAACATGTTAACAGGCAGATAAATGTGGTAAACACTTAGCTTAAAAGCATTACATACGTAACTAAGGGTGACATAATACATATAAAAGCGGTATTTTCTTAGACAAATCGGTACTCTTTCTCATTACTCGTGCTATGTATGATTCATACGATAACCAATACACTAAATATGTTAGATGTACGCATACAGGTCAACTCGTTGATGCATACACAGCTGTTTTTATTATTTATGCAGACAGGACGTCACGTGGTCTACTCTTCTTAGAGAAACGACAAAAATAACAATAATGAAACCCGATTTTCATCATAGCTGGTATCGAATAAATTACTGCATAGCATTGTGCAAATGACGGGCTTATCTTTCAACGTGTTCAGGCTTGCATACATCCAGTGGGCGAACCAGCGCTTTAACTACAGCGCTAATATGACTACATATAGCCAGGTTATTTAAAACGCGCATTTCCCGAGTACCAAAATCCACTAGTCAGCTGTTAGTATCCCTTAATGCGTCCTTTCGTGAACGCGGCAGAGCGGTGTCATATTACGGAATACAACACGACCGCATTCCTAACATGGTATGTAGCCCGCTGCATTCCACGAAACGGGAGCATATACCCTAACCGCAACGTCAGCGGTATGCCCTGCGAGCATCTACCCATCTCCCACCAGATGGACACACGAGCCATTCATCCTCCTTACTTCATTAATCATCCACGATTTTTATGAAACTCACACGCATGAAAAAGGGTATACCGTACTATCACGCATCATACTGAGCCTCTGGCGCGGTGGTCGCTCGCCCTCGAACCTCTGGCGCGGTGGAGACACCCGTAAGTTCGCGACCTCTGGCGCGATGGTCACCATTCGCAAGTCGCCTCGTCATCGTCTTCATATTCATCATACCCGACTCGTTGTATCCAATCACATACGATCGCCTCGTTTGTACTGCTGCTGCTGCCGCTTTGTTGTATTCAATAAATTACGTGTGCACCGTACGATTGTGTTCGTCTCCTTACTAGGTTAACGACCCTTAGGTATACACGTAACTAGGTCCGTGTTCGTTACTCCTCCGGTCGCTAGGGGCGCTTAGGTTACGCACGACTACGAGGCGCTCGGCTGCGACCGCCAGGGGGTGCTCTACTGCGCTCTGATTGGCTGCGCGCACTCATTAGCGGTGGGCGATATTAGGGTGTTTTGCCTTTGATGTTTAGATCCACCGATAAGGAGGTCTCAGAAACTTCCACTAACTACTGACATAATTAAAACAATAGAGACTGTCATGTTATTATGGTCACCAATTTTATTCAAGAAAAAATCAAACGCTTATGCAACATGGCCATACCCTGCCACCCTAACCCAACACAAGGGAGTAATTGATTTGTTTGTTTCATTGAGGATGTATTTAAGTTTTGCTTTTCAGTTTGGTGACAACATCTTTACGTGGGTTGTACTGATAAACATGGAGTATTATTCTGCTAAACCCATTTTATTAGGAGCCTTCATTATGGACCTATTTGCATATACATTCCACCGTAATTACGCCCCCTTCCCATCAACATGGACTACTTTTTAATCAAGCCTATTGACATTTACGAATGCTCGTAATGTGGCTGTGCCGTCTTCACTGTGTCTGTGATGACTCTCACTGCTTGCAGATTATATATTGTGAGGCCACAACATAAGGGAAGAAATTAATTGATCTAGACAATTGAATCATTACCTCCACCAACAGGTTCTGCGTGATTTCTCGTCGCAACCAACGTTTGGAAGCAGATATACACTGGGGCGACTTGCCGCTGACGCTCTACCGCAACTTGTCGCTTTGCTTGCCTGTCAATTCTTCAGTTCAAGTTCCCATGGATTTTGATCGGCACGATCTGACCCTGACCTGTCGTGCGCTTGCAATGGCCACGGTCCCTGTATTTCTATTTGAAACTGATATCCGGATAGTTCTGTTTATTTTTTCATCGGAAAAACCAAAACAACACATCTTGTGTAGACATAATGCGCATGCGTGCACAGTTAAATTCAACACAGTGTCACTAGCCGGAGTTGTGACAAACTAGTGCTTATAGAAAGCTGCACATATGAAGGGGTTTATCTACCTCAATGGCGGTGGATTTAAAGAGACGACAAGTTCAACAACGTTTTGCTAGTAAACAACTGGCGTGAAAATGTTGATTTTAGTTCGACATCTTTTGTTTTTATTAACTCTTTTAGGTACGTAGCCTACAAAGCATGTGCAATATAATGATGCAATATAATTGGCTGCTGGTGCTTCACGGTGATAGCTACACAAAATGGAGTGGGTAATAATCAAACCACGTGTTCGGAACCCGACTCTCTTCACGGCGAGTTTCCGAAGGCGAGCGACAGTCGGATAAGCGAGATATGCGAAATGCAACAACTTCCACTGGATGACAACAGCAGATGTCTGACTCGCGCATGCGCAGATATGTCAAGGAAAACTGCTTGATGGGTGCCAACCCTTAATGGGAAAAATAGCACTACACCAGTATACACAGAACAAACGCAACGTCTCAGACAGACGGGTTGTTATGTCAGAAAGACGTCGCCTAATTTAGTAAACAAAGGCCAAAATACGTTACATATGTTGAGTTTGGACGCTATGCCGTACTGATATTACATAATTGTAGAAATGTTGGCGACTTAATATGATATGTATCATGATCTGAAAATGAACACCAATTTGGCTAATGTGAGATTGCATCACTTGTCGTCGTGGTGACGATGCAATGTTAATGAGATGGAGGCTTCAGAAGTGATTATTGCAGATGTTCAGTTTCTCGTGATGATTATGGTGATGAGTGGTGATATGTATCGGGCTAAAACCGAAGATACAATTAGCTAAATCGCTATTCTGGGGCGTGGCACTAGAAAGAAAATTTCCAGAAAGTTGGGCTATAAAAAAGACGGATGAAAAAAGTTGGACGCCTTTAAAATGTAGATGTGGCGCCGTATGCTTCGAATAAGCAGGAGCGAGAAGAAGGCGAATTTCTCGATCTGTCAACATGTTGGTGTGTCTGAAATGACGAAAAATTAAAAAATACGGACACAGGAAAATAAGAAGCCAAAGTCTGGTTTTAGCATCAACTGAAGGTGAAGTGGAAGGAAAAAACAAACTAAGAAGAAGAACCGCCTGGATCGACAATGTGAAACGATGGACACCGCACGGGAAACAGCGAGGACGAGAAATGGCAGGAAGATGTTAACGGCCCCCGCGGGCTATGGCTGAGAGGATGATGATGGTGGTATAACTCGTGGTATCGCATAATTTATTTAGTAGTGTGTAGTTGAAAGTGGTCTTCTTTAGATTCAGCAGATACGTGTACATTTCACGAGGTGCCAGGTGAAAGAGACATCGTGTGTGCGCTGTAGATGAGATGTTTGACCAGGCAGCAAGAACACTGGACTGAACACTTCTGAACTCCAGTCTTCACATATTTTATTCAATAATTACATGAACTAGGGCTTTCTCGGTTGCCTCATTAACTCTTTTGAATTAAATCCGAGTTAGTGATATGACAGCGTGATAAGTAGTAACATTTCGCCGTCATCTTTTAAAAACATTCTTAGTTCCCTAGCATAATCATCCGTCGACAACTTTAAAGGGAAACAGAAGTCATGGTTTTGGGTCTATGCACCTATAAGAGTTACTAAGACATAGTAACTTTGCATCTTCAATAAAGAATATCACTCCATTGTTTTAATAAGAAGACCTTGTTGAACACACAGTATCTTAATTTCATGGGCTGTGCCGTACTGATAGATAACCCTACGTCACGAGTGTCGAAATCTAGCATTTGTTTACTGAACTTGTCCTGTTTTTGACAAAATAACACGTTTCTTTGAGTCTTTGCGTTGGTCCTACATACGTCTACTTCACGTATTACGTGCCAAAGACAAGAACAGTTCCAAGGGCGTTACATATTTGTATGTACTGCCTACTCATTTTCGTTTTCCACGGAGTTAAGTATTTTCTCGCACTTGCCATGGCACCTCTTCAAATTACGTTTGCACCGCTCCAAGCGAGAATGTCTCTTTGGACCATGGCATTGCATTATGCATCTGTTGAATTGTTTCACACACGTATTTTGGCACATTCGAAAAACGTGGATTGGAACATGTTTGGAGCCGCAACACGACATCACCAGCACGGCTGTTGCGAAAAGGATAACAACCTGAAAATATAGGAGTTTGTTAATCATTCCGTACGAACGTTGCCCTGGAATAGGTGGAGACGACGGTCGTTACCGCCGTTACCAGCGATGAAATAAGTTGGCGGTGTGGCCGTCTACGTAGCGATCTTAGTGAAGATTGTGTGCAGAATAAGGACAATATTATTGATAACATCGCGTTACAGAGCTGACACTTTCTGTGAGAAACCAAGCGAACAATACGATTGCATATACTTACACCCGAGCTTTTCATGTTGATTGGTTGATTGTTTGCGTCCTGACTGCCTATCATGCACATCGGCTCGCTGATGATTGTCAAATGAGACTCGCTGGGACCGCATCAGACGTTGTGTTTGCTTAAGTAGGGTAGACTGGGGGCAAGGAGCCCCCGTAGGGTAAGGCGCCCTTTCTACTTCCAACAATACTTGTGCTTACTGTCTGTCTCTAGTGGACGACTGCAATCCTGCTACCTAGTGCATATTCTGCCCCATAGCACATGCAGACGAAATATACGGTTTGGAAATAATCTGCATCATAAGTTATCATGCATGGCTGATGCAAAAAATTGTATATTTGTAATTTTGTACTGGACACGCACATCGCGCTGTTTTTATATTCATCATTCATGTAACAGCTCCATTTAATGTTGCAAAAATAGGCGCTAATTAATATTAACGCGGGAATGAAGAGATGTCATGCCTACTGGGGGCAAGACACCCTTTTGGAGTGCGGGGCAGGTCGACAACGGGGGGCATGATTTAGTCAATTTGTAGTCGTGATTAGGTAGTGGAATATGTTGTTCCTTTGATGAAAGGTGCGTGATTTAAATGTAATATCTATCATTTCGTATAGATTGTACGTTACAGTTCGTAGTAAACCGCGTTACTTAATAACATCGCTCTCAGTTATCCACGTGCCGCACCGTAGAATCTACATACATTTTTCTTATTGTTTCCCGACTGGAATTCATCACCCACAAGTTGAATTCATTGATCGTAAATCAGCGAAGGGGAAGGAGACGCTAAAGGGGAAGTCCCTGGCGGCTAGACGAGGGACACAGAACAGAATCAAGGACGCAGTGAAGAAGCACAAAGAAAACAGCGACGTCGTGAAAGAATGGCCATGTGAGGCCTTCGTGAGCGGTATGCCTCGTGGTGTCAGTTGTACAACGACTACACATCAGGAGTGCGTTGTTTTATCTGCCCAAACAGTGAGTCCGAGAGTCACTGAATGATGCCTTTTCTGGCCTGTTTTGAAGCACTAAAATATAACGCATCTGTTTTACATTTAGCAGTAGTTTGTTTCATTTCAATATTCACATTACATACAATGGAGAAAGACAGTTAATGTTATGGGGCCCGCCCGCGTCTTGCCCCCAGGTCTGGGGAAAGAAACCCCCTCAGGACAATATATTTATTTAATAATATATATTGTCAGCGTTGTTAATTGTCACTAATGTTTTGGTATTCATACTATATCCACATAGCAATCGTGTGGCAGTATATATACCTCACAATAATAAGTTCCTGAATAACTATGACCAGTTTTCCTTATGAGGATTCCTTGCCCTACACTACCCTAAGTAAATGAGCATCCTGTACAGATTAATACTCGGCAATTGTGCATGTACACTTTAAAACCATCTTTCTAAGTATTGTGTCAACAACAGGTCAAATTGCTCTTGCACTTACAAATATTATTTTTAGAAATAAGTGTGAGGTGCACATATAATGTAAGTACCCGGGACGTGTTTTGATCGTAGAGGTTGTCAATAAGAACACAACCTGATCAACCGCTGGTTATCTGGTTCCTGGCCCACCCTTGGAGCAATCGTTCTGGCGAAAGCGCCCCCTCGGACCGACACAGCTTACGCTCGACAATATGTCGACACTGTACATAGGGGCCTACTTGCAAAAATGCCCAACCTCAGGACGGGAATACTTGGTAGTTGGCGTTTGGTTGCACGCAACAATATTCCCTTGCAAATACATACATTTTCAGGTCAGTCCTTAACTGGCAAGTAAAACTGTTGTCTATTTCCATCCGTTGAGTTAATACAATTATAACTTAGTGTATATTTTTACAATGCTTTCGTTGCATACCATACTTGTGATATTTGCTTGTTGCCATCTTATATTTGGTGGGGAAAACATGACACAATAGTGATACAAATATTGAAAATGATCTTTGTCGGTGTTTGCCACCTTTCGAGGCCAAACTGTGTGTTTGCCGGGTTTTTTTTTTACCGGGGGGGGGGTGGTACCCCTTTCCTGGTAGGCGTAATATCCATTTTTTTCCTTGTGCTTAGACTTATTTTTTGTTTGTCGTGTTGTAGCTTAACGTAATACTATCTAGGTTCGGTTGGCTATTCCACTGCGCATATTCAGACACTAAATGTCTTTTTGATATACTTTATTTTGCCTAGACAGAGGTGTGGAGAGTTGCATATGCGTAACTGAAAGCCATGTTTTAGCCCATCTACTAGGTGAGACCAGTGCTATTAACGTTGTGAGGGGCCTGAAATAGTCATTCTATGGGGTCCCTTGCCGAAAAACGAAGAATGAAAATGCGAGGTATTGACTAATTCCATACATTAATGTTTATTCAACTATCTTTGAGTATAAGCATTCACAAATTATTGTCGACCACAGCATACATAGAAACATAAATACAAGAAAATACTGCGTATTGTGACAAACAAGAATATACAGCGTACAATGACATTCCAGAAAATAATAATGCAACGTAAAATAAAGACCAATTTTTACTGAGCAAACAAAGAGTGACGTACTAATACTTTCCACCAACTAAGTTATCACCGGTGAACATGTGAATAATAAGATTTGGTTGTACATCTGTTCAAATTTCTGAAACACAATACAATCTTGTCAAGATTAATCTTATGCATGACGTCCCATTCCGTACTAAGCATATTCAAGTGAACCAGTCTGTTTTGGTTCATTGTGGATCGGTGCTCATCCTTGATCAGTTTCAACTTGAAACTCCGATACAGACAAAGTCGGATATATGGGAAGCAATATCTCCACATTGAGAAAAAGGCATCCCTGATAGTTCTCTTGATCAACATCTGATACATTGTAGCCTCTGGTGAGACTTCATGTTAGAGGTCACCTAGAGAGTTTATGCAACTAGTCCACCGAATTGGATCAGTTAATTAGAGTGGCATCTAAATCCGATGAGAAGTTTGTCAGCATCTCTCTTGGTTCCATAACTACCATCTCCGTCAAGTTGCAGAGAAGTCCAAAGCGGTCACTGACTTCACAGTATGCTTTGGTAAAGGACAAACACACACAACAAACGTAGTTTGCATATAAAGAAACGGTCAATTCGCAAAAACATAATTCGCACTGATACACCCTTGCACATGCGTGGTCTGGTATGCTTAGCTAATCAGTTCTTGTATATGTTTTTCGAGTATATAATGGAAGAGGGAGTCTCACTTGGGAAGATGAACTGGGAGGGATGTATGGAGTTGCCACTGGAGGTGATTGTCGGTATGGATTAACTTGCACATTTTTATAGAATAGGATTACGTTTACAAAAAAGCCTGCTTCTGAATCATTTACTTATCTATTTCTCAGGCACTTTTGTTTGAATAAATAAATCAGCAATTTAAATCACTATTAAAATCACTTCAACATTTTAATTAATTGATTGTTTTCTGTAATGTCTGAAATGCCTGATATATATATATATATATATATATATATATATATATATATATATATATATATATATATATATATATATATATATATATATATATATATATATATATATATATATATTTATATATATATATATATATATATATATATATATATATATATATATATATATATATATATATATATATATATATATATATATATACAGTTCATTGAATAATTATGATTTGAATGTTTCAATGAAACCAACACAGCATAGCATCTTTCGAGTTTAAGACACATTTGACAGTCGATTGTTTTTACTGAAATAAAGTCAAAACTTATATGCCCTCATAAAACAAGTGCCAACATTGGTTTGAAGTAAACATGGTTGAAAGGGTTTTGTCTTTTTTGTCAGGTTAACAAAATACAAGTTATTAAATATCTCAGAACAATAGTCATGTACAATTGTTCGCATGATAAGCAGTAAACAACCATTACACATTATTAACTTAATCACAGGATAAATGTTTTGGAAAGGACATTTTCAAGACAGGCTTGGGGTTAAAAAAAATGCAAAGTATCAATCCATAGCCTTTCGCCTAAAAAATTCAACTTTGTTTAAGCTAGGTTTTTTAAATTCTTAAGGTAGGTAGGGCTAGCCTCTGAGCACAGAATTGTTTACACAAGATTGGATGCAGCACCTTTCTATTCCTATAGTCCAAGACAAAGAACTGGGAGGTCACCAGTGTGGGTGAAATGTATACAGAGACAAAGCCAGGGTACAGTGCCATCAGTCGGCCTGTGCTGCCAGAAAATGCTGCCAACAACACGGCTTTAATGTAGGCTCCGAGTAGCTGCTGTCGCCAGAGCCCGTGGCTGATGAACTTCTCGCTTCCATATTCGAGGATCTTGTGTTCACCCCAAATTATGGGACAGGTGAAGTCAAGGCTGCATATATTTTACAGGTAGGTAATTTCAATATGGCTGTGTTGACGTATCCCTTTTGTGCATATTGAAATGTAAAGTTTATATCATACAATCATATTAAATATCAAGTTTAACATTCGATAACTTGATAAACCGTGTACTAATTAAAATGTAAATGCACTGTAGCCTACTGTATTCAATGTATAAATATACACAAGTTCAACGAGTGAATTTATTAGAGCACACATTCAAATAAAGATACTTTATAAAATGTGTTGTGGTCAATATTTTCGGCAATTGTATACATACATTTTTATTGCAAAATATGGTCAACTTCGTAATATTCATGTGTATAGGCCATTAGCTCTGTATGTAACTTTACCAACATATCAACAATGCGAACACGCATACGTGCGTTTTGTATTGAACCGATGTATATACGCTGCACATTATATATTGTTAGAAATAAATGTATGCTATTATTATTAAATTGCGCAGCTGGTAGCCTTTTGGAAATTAATTTTTCTAACATGTCTAAAAATTATTATGTCGAAAATAGTATGTCCCTTCATGAGATATTTGCTAAGTTATTGTATGTTTTGGTATCATTATATTCGTGTGTTTTGTTAACTATATCTCTTTGCAACACGTTCCAGTCAATCAACAGCAAATACATCATGTCGAGCGAATTACCAGGGGACAATGGACCAACCAACACTGGCGGATGTGTAGGAAGGGACGGCTCACGGCAAGTCATTTAGGAGTGGTCCTTAAAGCAGTCGAGAGGAACTCCTACCCACCATACCTCTTCAAGCTGCTACTTACGGAATATGACCTGGGTAAGGTCATGTCTGTTCAACGGAGTATTGACCATGAAGATGAGGAGGCTCAGCTCTAAGTAACCTGCATGGCACAGTTTGGGGCGGCCAGCGTCGAGGAGTGTGGCCTATACTTGGGCAGTACAGGGACCCTTTATGTCTCCCAGACAGACATGTTGGCATACATAGACAGTTAGAGGTTAAGTGCCTGTACATGCAACGGAACAATATAGTAGAGGCTGGCCTTGGTAACAAGGGCTTTGCCTTGACATATGATGATGGGCAGATCACAGTGAAGAAGAATCGTGACTGTTTTCATCAGTTCCAAGGCCAGCTGCACTTGTCTAACCGCAACACCTGCACCGTGGCCTACTGGACACAAACAAATATGGTCCTACTTCCCATTACAAAGGATATATTATGGGAAGGTAATCTTGCAGTTTTGAGGAAGTTTTACCAATAACAGCTACTTCCAAAAATCCTGTACAATGGCTGTTCCGATACCTAGTCAGATATGTGAATATCATGGAATTAAACGGTTGAGTGTGGAGTGACTTCAACACGTGAATCTAAAGTGATTAATGTCAATGAAACCTTTTTTCACACAATCATAGATAACTGCCAACTGTTCATATCTAAACTGAAAATACATATATCAAAGTTGTACGCATTTTATTAAATTCCAAACAGTGCCAATAGATAATAGCCCCATTGTGGAATTCCATATGGAAACACATCCAGCAATCTACATCTGGATTCCATTTCAATTACAACTTAAAAGTCGATATATATATATATATATATATATATATATATATATATATATATATATATATATATATATATATATATATATATTCTTGTTCTTGTTCTTGTTGTCCTCTTTATCCCTGTAGTCCGGAATGAGGCTGCACCGATATTGGTCGTCGATTTTTCTGCCGTCTCCACCAACATTCTCCACTCCCCAACCCTCGCTCTCATTCTCCACTCCCCAACCCCTCGCTCTCATTCTCCACTCCCCCACCCCTCGCTCTCTTTCTCCACTCCCCCACCCCTCGCTCTCTTTCTCCACTCCCCCACCCCTCGCTCTCATTCTCCACTCCCCCACCCCTCGCTCTCATTCTCCACTCCCCCACCCCTCGCTCTCTTTCTCCACTCCCCCACCCCTCGCTCTCATTCTCCACTCCCCCACCCCTCGCTCTCTTTCTCCACTCCCCACCCCTCGCTCTCTTTCTCCACTCCCCACCCCTCGCTCTCATTCTCCACTCCCCCACCCCTCGCTCTCCTTCTCCACTCCCCCACCCCTCGCTCTCTTTCTCCACTCCCCCACCCCTCGCTCTCTTTCTCCACTCCCCCACCCCTCGCTCTCATTCTCCACTCCCCCACCCCTCGCTCTCATTCTCCACTCCCCCACCCCTCGCTCTCTTTCTCCACTCCCCCACCCCTCGCTCTCATTCTCCACTCCCCCTCGCTCTCATTCTCCACTCCCCCACCCCTCGCTCTCATTCTCCACTCCCCCACCCCTCGCTCTCTTTCTCCACTCCCCACCCCTTGCTCTCATTATCCTCTCCCCGACCCTCGCTCTCTTTCTCCACTCCCCCACCCCTCGCTCTCATTCTCCACTCCCCACCCCTCGCTCTCATTCTCCACTCCCACCCCTCGCTCTCTTTCTCCACTCCCCACCCCTCGCTCTCATTCTCCACTCCCCCACCCCTCGCTCTCATTCTCCACTCCCCCCACCCCTCGCTCTCATTCTCCACTCCCCCACCCTCGCTCTCATTCTCCACTCCCCCACCCCTCGCTCTCATTCTCCACTCCCCCACCCCTCGCTCTCATTCTCCACTCCCCCACCCCTCGCTCTCATTCTCCACTCCCCACCCCTCGCTCTCTTCTCCCTCCCCACCTCGCTCTCATTCTCCTCCCCACCCTCGCTCTCTCTCCCTCCCCCACCCCTCGCTCTCCTCCACTCCCCCACCCTCGCTCTCATTCTCCACTCCCCACCCTCGCTCTCTTTCTCCACTCCCCCCCCTCGCTCTCTTTCTCCACTCCCCCACCCTCGCTCTCATTCTCCCTCCCCCACCCCTCGCTCTCATTCTCCACTCCCCACCCCTCGCTCTCTTTCTCCACTCCCCCACCCCTCGCTCTCTTTCTCACTCCCCACCCCTCGCTCTCATTCTCCACTCCCCCCCCTCGCTCTCATTCTCCACTCCCCCACCCCTCGCTCTCTTTCTCCCCCCACCCTCCTCTCATTCTCCCTCTCATTCTCACTCCACCCTCGCTCTCATTCTCCCTCCCCACCCCTCCTCCTTTCTCCACTCCCCCACCCCTCGCTCTCATTCTCCACTCCCCCACCCTCGCTCTCTTTCTCCACTCCCCCACCCCTCGCTCTCATTCTCCACTCCCCCACCCCTCGCTCTCATTCTCCACTCCCCCACCCCTCGCTCTCTTTCTCCACTCCCCCACCCCTCGCTCTCATTCTCCACTCCCCCACCCCTCGCTCTCATTCTCCACTCCCCCACCCCTCGCTCTCATTCTCCACTCCCCCCTCGCTCTCATTCTCCACTCCCCCACCCCTCGCTCTCTTTCTCCACTCCCCCACCCCTCGCTCTCATTCTCCACTCCCCCACCCCTCGCTCTCATTCTCCACTCCCCCACCCCTCGCTCTCATTCTCCACTCCCCCACCCCTCGCTCTCATTCTCCACTCCCATTCCACTGGCGCCAAATCTCTCTTCACGCAGTCCTCCGATGTCGGTCCCAGTCGCCCTCCTCTCCAATCGCATCCGCTCTCTTCGTCCACCGGTCCCCTTCCATTCTTTCCACGTGTCCAACCCACTTTAGCCGAGTCCTCGCCAGCATCTTCGTGAGACTCTCTTACACCAACTTCCTCCCCCAGCTCCTCCATTCTTCGCTTGTCTATTCTTTTCGCTATTCCTCTCACTCAGTTTTTCTCGCAAACTTTCTATTTCTCTTGTTGTTTTTCTGCAACCGACATTGCCTCTATGCCTTATAGATAGGCTAAGCACCTTTCCTTTTAGTTACCAATATATATGTCTATCCCCCATCACCCCTTTTCACCCCTGACATACATGCTGTTAGGCGTTATGTGAAACATTGTTATATGCCATACAACAAAAACAAATTTTAAAGTTAAATGTTACCCTGAACAACGTCTGTCATTGGAAACATTCGTATATCTAGCTGCTTCTGTTAAATAACTTTACAGTACAACAAGCATTTTTTGTTTAATGTGTTTTCAAAAACGGTACAATGGATTTAATGTTTTTGTACATGTGCACATCCATCACCATGTACGGATGGTTGCTGCTGAAGATGCTTATTTATATATTTATTTTTCGTGGCTCCCATTCTAGAATCAATGATAATGTCTCCAAGAAGCCACGTGAAACAGTTGCTATTGTCCGCCAAGTAACTATTGTCCGTCAAGTAACTATTGTCCGTCAAGTAACTATTTATTTTGCTAATCGCCTTGACCAAGTAGTCTAAAGAACACAATTACTTTAATGTGTTCACACCGGATGCAGATATTTAATACAATGACTCGCAGTTCTACCACTGATTATTTTCAACTTTTATACTTGGATGTCTATGATGTGATTGTACTTGTTTATAGACACGAATGCACTAAGAAATATTACATTAATTTTTGTTTATGCACACATGATTATTAGTATCGTTGGTGGAGTTGACGTCGACTTTACATTAAATGTTGTGTAAATACGACCTTTGCACATCCTCTGTGCATAAGTATGCGGTGGCGAAACTCTTCTGAACAACCTCGCAACCATGTTTATCCAGGTGTGAAAGTTTTTTATGCATGATGTATTTGAGAGCGTTGGATGCAGCACGGAATTTCGTTCCCCTCCGCATGCACTGTAAACGTGATATTCGCCCCGAAATGTTCAGCAGATAACGGTCAGATATTAGAAGATCAAGATGTTAAAAAGCAATAGTTGTTTTGGTTGTTATAAGGAAAACAAAACTGACACAGTTCTAAATATTAAATATTAATTCAATTTCATTATATGCGAATCTAAAATTATTTTTAATGCGTTGTATACGTTTATACAATTGTACTAATAACTGAAGAGTTAGTATTACAGTAATTTCATTGTTTAACTAGATTCCGGGTAACCAATCAAATCATCGCCACAACGGAAAGTGATATGCGATTCGAAGTTCTTACATTACACATGGGCGCTACAGTAATTATAATAATTATTGCTTATGAGACTCTCCCTCGCTTTCGTGAACCCGCCAAGAAGAGAGGCTGGTTCCGGAGAAATGATTTATGATGACTCCATTTTGTGTAGGCGTTACTGTGAAGCGTAACTGTGAAGCGTTACTGTGAAGCGTTACTGTGAAGCGTTACTGTGAAGCGTTACTGTGAAGCGTTACTATGAAGCGCCAGCAGCCAATCGACGTCGTCATCGAGATTCTACGTTACGATATTGTTTTGTATGATTTAACTTTACAGTGTGACAGTTGTGTCAAAATAATCAAAGTTTAAATTTGATTCCGATGTATTGTTTACACTGATAACAGTTTACTCTTAATTGATGAGTTAACCAAATCCCCGGATGAAAACCTGATTAATATAATTATGAATGCATCAAATATCTTAGCAAAGCAAACAACGCGTGGCACATTAGTTGAAGTCGCCTTGATTGTTGTGGCATATCTGCGGTGTCCGCGTCACAACAGTAGCCAATTATAATAGGTACTTAGAAGCCTAATAATTATTGTATTCGGTGAGACCTGTCACAACACCATGTTCTCGTTTTGCCTACGCTTGCTGGCAAATCAAGTCAAGTCAAGTCTCAAGTAATTGACCTGCGAGATATGTCAAGTCTCAAGCCAATGACCTCCAAGTCAAGTCCCGGGTAATATATCTGAATTTCAAGTCACGCAAAATGTCAAGTCAGATGTCTAGTGACTCGAGTCAACAATTCTGGTGTTTTGGATAGCGGAAATAAAGTTACTAATCGTTTTATGCAAAATAAGAGGTACCCTATGATCAAACAATCTTTAAAAGAGTGGGTATGAAAAAGGGATTTGAACCGCGACCAAAACATTATCGTTTGCAAATCTGTTTTGTTTTGTTGTGTTGGCTCGAATGCTTCGCAAACACTGAGTTTGTGGGTTAGTTTGAGATTTAATTTCATGATTGGTAACCCCGGGTAGCCAGTCATATTTGTCATAATGAAACGTACGGATTGGATCAAGACTCTGGTGTGGTGTAATGAAACTCAATTATCCAGACTCCGTGATGCGGCGCCACCGTTTGTCGCACACATCATCGTCTGTCCAGATCCAAATTTTACTTTTCATTGTGACGGAAATGATGTATGCACCCTGTTTCTGAAAACATACATAATTATAGATCAATTAGGCCCTCATCCGAGGATTTGACTAACTCGCAAGATAAGAGTGAACTTTTATCAGTTGATACGATGCAAGTCGAATGAACCTGAAACTTTGATATTGACGCAACTGCCACGCTGAAAAATAGAACCATACTCTCTTCTCGGCGAGTTCACCAGATCAGCGAGACTTTGCGAAATGCAACAGTATATGTGTGTGCGTGTGTGTGTTTGTGTGTGCGTGCGTGCGTGCGTGCGTGCGTGTGTGTATAAATAATAATAATAATAAAGTGCCGGTAACTAACTGTTGTTCCTTACCTCCTGTACCCTCTAGATATCTCAATTGTATGTGTTCTTTATTAAATCTCTCATTATGATATATTCACTATTATTCACCTAATTTGCAGCGTTTTTTTTATGTCATCCTCTTCGTTCATGCTTGAACGTCGGTAATCTAATCCAATTGTTAATGTTGAATTTCCCTTGTCTCCTCCTTTTTACCGAACACGTTTCCTACAGCTACGTCAGACATTGCCGTATGTATGTATTTTATGTACATTTATCACGTACATTTTATCTACATTTATCACGTACATTTTATGAACATTTATCACGAACATTTCTTTGACTTCCGGAAATCTTGGTGCAGCAGCGACTTGAAATTGGTGTAGATAATGTACAGTTAAAAGAGGAATATCGAGTAGAATAAGTATTACTATTGCATATATATTATACATAAAAGTATTGTAGACATATATTTGAAAACGGTTTTCGTTAATTATTAGTCACAGGCTGGATTTTAGAGTAAGTTAGTTCCGGACTCCGACAGGGAAGTCACTGAGCGTTAATGAAACACTGAGATGACGCTTTGACAAGAAATGTATCTCTCCCAGTGGAACTGAGCTGCAGGGATAAATTAATTTGTGTGCAGCATATTGACTCAACAAAACAGTCCATGACAATGAGTCATTATGAGACAGGAGTTGGCAATACAGACACTAACCTTAACGTGTCACTATGAGAGGGGAGATGATGACAAGACAGTCACTAACCTGTCACTATGAGACAGGAGATGATAATACAGACACTAACCTGTCACTATGAGACAGGAGATGACAATACAGACACTAACCTGTCACTATAAGACAGGAGATGACAATACAGACACTAACCTATCACTATGAGAGGGGAGATGACAACACAACACTAACCTGTCACTATGAGAGGGGAGATGACAAGACAGTCACTAACCTGTCACTTATGAGACAAATGACAATACAGACAGTAACCTGTCAATATGAGAGGGGATATGACAAGACAGTCACTAACCTGTCACTATGAGACAGAAGATGTCAAGACACTCACTAACCTGTCACTACAAGACAGGAGATAACAAGACAGATACTAACCTGTCAATATGAGACAGGAGATGACAATACAGACACTAATCTCTCACAATGAGACAGGAGATGACAAGACAGACACTAATCTGTCATCAGACATGGGTTAATTTCAATTGTTAATATGTTAATTTAATTAACTCAATTAATTTAATTTAATTAATTAACTTTACCAGAAAGGCTACATTAATTAAATTAAGTTAATTAATTTCACCAAAAGGGGGTAATTTAATTAAATTTAATCGACAAATTCCCAATTAACTCTCAATTAAGTGCTCATTTAACAGTTGGTATTACTGGACAGTTCACACCCATGTTACTCATGCATTTCCAAAAGGCCTGCAATCACTATTCCAGTGATTAGCCTGACAGAGATAAGGTCAAGGCATGTTTGAATGGGAGGTAGAACATCACAGAGCATTAATACTGTCTGTACCAACTGGAGTGAACCTATGCATTAGAGCTATGCATTAGACTATGTATCTATATGTTTTTCTGTATGTCTGCAATGGTACATAAAACATGCAGAGAAAAGTAAAATAGCTTCAGTTTGGGATCTTTTTACATGTGTTTGTACTTTACTGTGCCAGTAGTCCCCTCTTATAAGGTCACCCGTTCTGTAGAGGTACAAGTGCTGTAATGTGTGCGTTTGTGTGTGTTTGGTGTTTAAATTTGTGATCTTGCATTTTACAATATATTGCAGTGAAATGACAAAAGTGAGCAAGTGACGGTGGTTTTTTAAATATCGGACAAAACATATTTTGGTTTGCTCTCTTGTGCATATTACAGCACAGTAATTGTACAATATTCTTTGAACTATTTGACTAAGTGTATTTATAAAATATCATTAGTACTTTTTTGTGACATGGTTATGTGGTGACTTAGTGTCACTTGCTCCCTTTTGTCATTTTATAAATTAAGTTATTGACACAGAAAAATTTTGTGACAGAGCAGCAAATGCAATAAAATCACCCTTGAACAACTCCCCTTAAGAAACAATAAGGCAGGTCTTATGACAGAATTATGTGATCAGTTGTCGTTTTTTTTTTAATTGGCAATGCTCAAAGTTCGGGCATGTGCCCTTTTCCAGTTTTTGTGTTAATAAGGTATAACCGTTGCTATTTGTTGTTGTGCAGTAATTTGTAATAGTTTCATAAATTTGTCAATCGCCAATTTGGGAGAAAAGATAATTAGAAAGAACAGTGATATTTCAGCTGCAGTATGTAAAGGATCGTGCACAGTGGAAATATGGTGATCATAAGAGTTGTCCCACATTTTCATTCTGAAAGTTGATATTCGTAAATTATCGAGTTTAAGGCTGAATTTTTCTGAAGATATAGTAACTACATTCCTATTGAACTAAGAAGTCATTACAAGTATCCCTGACAGTATACAGTAGCACTTTGGAATTTGTCCTATAAAATAACAATTTGAAATACAGACTGCTGAAATCACTCTCATAAATAAAAATAAAATAACAAAATTAATGTTTGTACACTCTGTACATACATTATCCTTCTCGTTATCATTCTTTAATTTTGTGATGCACATCTGTACGAATATATCTAGACATTCAGCAAATTTAAGCTCTGTAGTTAGTGGCACCTGGAAATATAACAAGTGTGTTTACCCTTTAGCTTAGGTTTTCTGCAAAGTTGCTTAGATTTAACCATTTGCTAATTGGTTAAAATTTTAAGACATTCCGAAACATCACCTTTATTAATTTCCTGAAAATTGGTTGAATTGACAAGGAATGATCTTACTGGGTATGAGAGCTACAGACTGATTGCATGGTTGTCGCAATAACACGTGATACTATTGGTCACACACTTACTCCCTTTTCTCATAATAAAACCCTATTCCATTGTCACTTGCTCCTTTATGTTGTGTCATCTGTAGAAAATCTGCCATCTAAAAGGTTTTATAATGTTAAAATGTCAGTGATCAGTAGTTTTTCTTTTTATAAGAAAAATATTTAAATGAGAAAATGTTTCTTATTCCAAAAAAAAGCCTTTCAGAAGGTTTTTATTGCTTTCATCCAAATTGACAACAAGAAAAATAATCTTATTAAATTTAAGAAAACATTTCTTGATTTACAAATTTTCTTGTGTGGCTCCCTAGAAAATAATTTTAAGAAAGGTTTTATTTAAGAAAATGTTTCTCTTATTTAAGAAAAAACATTTCTTATATAAGAACAATTTTCTTGGATAAGTAAGAAAATATTTCTATAGCCTTTTCTTGATTTTAGAAACTATTTTCTTTCTTACTTTCTTCTCTCTTTCTTAAATCACCAAAAAATTTCTTACATGGCTTGTTTCAATAATTTTTACCAGTGCAGCACCAACTGGAATCAAAAGCTGGTGAATGAGAATTATGTTATTTATGAAGACATCAAGTAATGCTATATTGAAAACATAGTAGATTTAGACAAACTTTTATTGAAATAACATTGAAATACCAACTTTATGAATATGAACATCACTTTTGAATAACACTGCAAACTAAAACACAAAAGTACTTATACTAAGTGACCTTTTACAACCCAATCTCCCACCTGTTCTTATAATAAAAGCAGTCTACAAGAGCAATATACTAAGTGACCTTTCACAGGCCAATCTCCCACCTGTTCCTCAAGTATCTGTCTGTTTTGTCCCTGGTTGACTCGGGGTGACAATGAATGACTTTAATGTGTCCGATGCCCCTGACAGGTACTGGTCAGTCAAGTCATCAGCTGATAGAAAACCCATGGTCAGCATCTTGTCACTGGTCTGGGCTGTGAGAGCAAGAATCACTTTACCCTTCAAGTAAGATGTAATTTATGCAATAACCAACACAAGTCCGATGTAGTACAGAATTGAAACGGGCCAAATAAATGACGTTTTTATTGCAAAGTGGACCATGTCTAGTTCTAGTACCCATTGTTACATTATGTAACAGATGAATATCAATATTGATGGATATCAATATTGTTCATTGTCACAGTCACAGGTATAGGTGTTGCAGACAGTAGACAACCAAAGCATGTTTATAATGTAATTTAATCAAACAAAAACATGCACAAATTGGCCACCATTAATAATTGGCTACTTTAAAAGCAGCCTTGTCACAGCCGTAGAATTTTCAAGTTAATGACATGTTTTAAATTAGCTGTTGTTGTTAGCATTAGCATAGTGAATTGACTAGGGGATGGCATAGGTAACTGAAGTGTATTTTGTGTATTGTTGGGGCATGACAAATGTGAGTTGAAGTCACGTTCAGCAGGAAACAAAGGCGAATTTTGGAACAACAATGCCACATGTACACCACTAATACAGTATTTGGAACAACAAAGCCACATGTACACCACTAATACAGTATTTGGAACAACAATGCCACATGTACACCACTAATACAGTATTTGGAGAAATCAAAAACATTGCTCTTCTGCAACTGCCACCAAACCCTGTTACAGGGACTATGATTTTTAGTAAATATCTGTGAAATGGATTTCAGTTGCAACATTTTTGTCGAAAGCAATACTGATCCATTGTTATTTCTTATTTAATTAGGCATGTTGAGCAATATTATTATTCATGTGTATTGTTTTACATCAGAACATCATAATTTATCATATTTTATGTGTGTGCAACATAACAAGTGCCCAATGTGTTAAGTTGGTGGAATACAGGAATTAAATTATTAAAAACAGATCTTGTTATCAAGTAATACTTGCCATAATTGTTATTGTTATGCTTTTTTCATAATTGTCTATGTAGAGTACAGTTGAAATCAGACTTTTACAGGGGTTATGATTTGTGTATGATTTTCATTGAAAATCAAGTTCTCTGTGCAACTTCACATCGATGTTAATAAGCATGACAAATGATACACATTCATGTGCACAAACACAACGCCAAGTTTGGAATGTGTCTATACATGGGCCACCCTTAATATTTTGTATCTGCTTTTAATTGTAAGTTGTTGAACTAAAGTTCTCTATCATGACAGTAATATCCCATTTAGTAGTTATATCAATATAATGAACATTGTAAAAAATATAAATTAAAATAATGTAAACTTTATTATTAATGTATGAAAAACAATGAGGAATTGCATAGTTAGTGTTTTTGTTAATACATTGTGGTTCAAAGAAATGGTAGTATGATACTGCTGATATAATTATGAAAGTTTCAATTACCATTCGGTAATGCAGTGAGCCTCAGCAACTACAATTGTATGTAGCCTCTCCCGAAAAAGCTCATCTGACATGATAGCCCTCCATTGTCCTGCAAACAATGCTTTGGGACTTGGTAGCATAACTTGAAAGTCCCCGTTACACCCTTTCCCTTTTCTCTGAAAGATAAAAATTGTCATATTCAGAAGATGCTATTAAAATAATATATCAGTATCTAGGCTGCTGACTGAAGTATTATGTCAATAAGCAGACAAAAACTATTGACACAGTAGTTGCTTTTGTCACCGGGCAAGTACAAATTCACTATGCAGCTGTCATGCATATACAGTGCGTGCGTGTTTATAATACCATGTTAATATTTGTATAATATATAATATTATTATAAACATGCCCTAGGCTGCATACAATTACACAAAATCAAATCAAATCGGCCACCAAGTAACAAGGCTGCAGGACAGTATGTGATGGAGGGGATCCATCGGAAGAGCTATTCCGAGGCAGTGATAGAGGGGGTGAGAAAGAGAGCGAGGGTATTTGTGGGGGACTCAATTGTTTGGAAGACCGACATAGTCTTATATATAATATTCTAAAATATGAAACTGAATGTATCATCGATAAATTTGTTCCCTTGAAAAACAAGGAAAACGGACTAGAAAGAAACACTTGTCAAAAGAAGCTATTTGAAAAATAATATTTAAGCAAACTATGTGGAGGGTTTATACGCATACCAGAAAGGATGAAGACCATGCAAATTACAAAGAGGCACTTAACCTAGCTACAACTGAAATTAGAACATCTAATAGAACCTTTGAAAACAAATTAGCAGATAATATAAAAAAATACAACAAGAGTTTCTATGCTTATGTAAGGAGTAAACAGAAAGTTCGAGATAAGGTCGGACCACTGGAGAACAACAGGGGAAACATAATTTCAGACGGTTTTCAAATGGCAGAGGTCCTGAATGAGTATTTCAGCTAAATCTTTACCACAGAAGATTTCAGCTCACCTCCAGTTCCATTTATTAAATTTGAGGGCAATAAATCAGAACATTTAGGGCAATTATTTGTAACTCCTGAAATGATAGCACAGAAAATTAAGAAGATGAAAGATAATAAATCACCTGGAGTTGATGGGATACCACCAAAACTGCTTAAGGAAATTGTTGAACAAATTAGTACACCACTTGCAAAATTGTTTAACTTGTCACTAGAAGAAGGAATAGTTCCTTCATAATGGAAAGAAGCAAAGATTACCCCGCTATTTAAGAAGGGACCGAGGAACAAGCCAGAACATTAAAGACCAGTGAGTTTAACATCAGTTGTATATAAATTACTCGAAAGATTAATTAGAGACCCCATGGTGGAATTCCTTGTGAAACATAAATTAATAAATATATCTCAACATGTGTTCTTAAAAGCAAGGTCATGTCTAACCAATCTCTTATGTTTTTTTGAAGAAATTACAAAGTGGGTAGATGACGGGTCACCAGTGAATGTTGTCTACTTAGATTTTCAGAAAGCTTTCGATAAAGTGCCACATCAAAGATTGTTAATTAAACTAAAAGCCCATGGTATAGGTAATGATATAATCAACTGTATAGAAAAGACAAAGAGTACTAGTAGATGGTTAGATTTCAAACTAGAAATCGGTTTTGAGTGGAGTACCATATGGATCAGTATTAGGCCCTATACTGTTTTTAATATATATATATATATATATATATATATATATATATATATATATATATATATATATATATATATATATATATATATATATATATATATATATATATATATATATATATATATATATATATATATATATATAAATGGTTTGGAAGATGACATATCCAGCAAAGTACTCAAATTTGCAGATGACACAAAAGTATTCAGAAAGGTTACTAATGATACAGATAAACAAAGTTTACAGGATGATCTAGATAAATTAGTTAAATTGTCAGAAAAATGGCAAATGTTATTAAATTTTGGGAAGTGTAAATGTATACACATCGGACATGGAAACATGGACGAAGAATATAAAATGGGGGATGCTTTACTAGGTAGAACCACACAAGAAAAGTAGTAACATTTAGTGCTGACACGATATATATATATATATATATATATATATATATATATATATATATATATATATATATATATATATATATATATACATATATATATAATATATATATATATATATATATATATATATATATATATATATATACAAATATATATATATATATATATATATATATATATATATATATTATATATATATATATATATATATATATATATATATATATATATATATATATATATATATATATATATATATATATATATATATATATATATACGCCGACCATTTATCTAATATTTGCCGCGTTAGGCAGACCGCTGTTTTAAGCAGACCAAAGCCGGTCTGCTTAAAATTTTGATGTGTTATTTCACTACTAATACGTTTGAGTTTACCATTATCATTGATAGTGGACACAGTTTAGCCGTAAATGAAATAGCATGTGTAATTATTTCCAAAATAAATTAAATTTTCTGTGATTTTGAGCATATTTTTTCCAGAGCCTTATATATTTTTGAAGTGCCAAATTTGTTGTGTACGGCAGACCGAGGAAAAATGCTTATAACTTAATATTCCTGCTATATATTGAACGAGGGGTCAACGTTTCGTGTTTATTGTGTAATATGCTTCGAAGCAAGGTAAAATGTTTTATAATAATATGTAAATTAAGAAATATTCGTTTTTGTGTTTGTTCTTGGCCTCCGAGTCACTGACCTATATATAACTTGATGGCGCGTCGGCCTGAAAATTTGACCCTACCGTGCCGCCATATTGGATAGATCAGTTCTGTCAATCGGTAGGCATTCGCAGTGTTAAAACGCTCAACTTTGATGATAAATTGCTGCCTATATACAAGTATACTTTTGTATTTTGTGATTCATAGGACACTGTTAGAGGTTAGTGATTAATAATATTATGTTTAGCGTCACTAAGTGAATGTTCCTATTTATTTATTCATATTTTAAAGTCGACATAGCGGTTAGCCTATATCGGGAATATTGGCTGTAATATAATATATATGCAAGCTTACCGATTCCTCAACGTCAAGGCTCAATGATCAGAACATAGTCTTCAATGTCTAACAATACTCAAGAAGTTCCATTTTGTATATTCTAAGTATTGCTTAATGTAAAGTTGAGTGATTTGCGCCGTCATTTCAAAGTCACCGAAAATGGCAATGAGTGCACTGCCACTGGTTGCGGCAATTATTGGTATACGAGTATTTGCCTTTTTTGACGAACATCTTAAGGAACATTTTTACAATGGATCTATATTATAGATGAGTAAAAATTATTATATTATTTATATTGAATTAATGCAAACAAATTGTTAGTATTTTTTAGACATGTAATTACTATTACAGAACAATGAAAATACGTTTTATTCCCTAAAAGATGACACTGCACAAAATTGCTACGCATGGCAAGAATTTTTTTGTACTGTAGATATCCAGTAATTGTACTACATTCTGAGAGTGAATTTATGCCCACCCACACACACACCTACACCCTCCCTCCGGGAATATTCAGAAAATGTACTATTATGCATTATCTTTTTAGAACGGCTGCTCGCCGAGACAGTACGAGTACCGATAGGCTCACATTGTTAATAGTTGGGCATAGTTTCGTGCATCGTATGCAGCAGCAAGTCTGCCCTGGTGATCCAACCAACGCTATTACTGTCCCGACCTCTTCCTTTCACATAGGTTTGAGAAGGTTGTCTTCCTAGGTAAGGGGGACTTACCTTGGATGGTTTGTTAAGAGAGTTTGGGGCTGTGCGTGCAGAAGCGCCAAATGTAGTTCTAATTGACATACTGATTTATCTACGCATGAGACTGTGTCTAATTAAAAACAAATGTGGGCCTAAACCAATGACTGCAATCGACATTGGCCTGGGTCGACTCTTCTTCGACAGTTGGCAGCTTACTTTCTTTATGAACATCGCCTAGGAATTACAAACATTGCTGCACTGCTGTAGAATTATAAACATTGCTGTGTTGCTGTGGAATTACAAACATTGCTGTATCTGCAGGACTTTACAAACATTGCTGCACTGCTGTGGAATTAGAAACATTGCTATGTTGCTGTACCTTCTGGCCTTACAAACATTGCTGCACTGTTGTGGAATTACAAACATTGCTGTGTTGCTAGTGGTTATATCACGATCTGCGTGTTTTCCTTGATGGGAATCTGCATTGCGAAAAAGGCATATATGTATGTATGTATGTATGTGTGTGTATATATATATATATATATATATATATATATATATATATATATATATATATATATATATATATATATATATATATATATATATATATATATATATATATATCTGATGTGGAATTACAAACATTGCTGTACCTGCAATAATTGCTACTCTATATAGGACCTTACGAACATTGTTACACTGTGCTTGCATGGAATTATGAACATTATCTTCCATGAAAGTATGATGGTTGCTGCAAGGCTGGAATGATATAATAAATTGTCTTAATAATTAATCCACATACTACTCTCTCTATCTTTCTGTCTCTCATGAGTAGCATATTAGGTTTTTGGACATGGTTTCTCTTGGTAAAAGCTGTGCAATGACGTCAACATGGAAACCTGATGCACAGTTTCTTCAAACACTTAATTACATGCTAATGTCACATCACAAATGTTGGATCAGAAATTTGAAGACTTCGGTTGTGGGATTTTAGACCAATATATAAAAAATAGTCATGAAGATAGATGACAATCAGTGTATGTTTTTAATTTGTTGCATATAAGCAGCTTTAGAAATCATGAATGGCATAAATGCTATCAACATAGTGCTGTAATACAGACATCTGCTTAATGCGTTCTGTAGATGTACTACCTAGGATCCCAAAATTACATCACTTGTTGATGTACCCTATGGGCAGGCAAAAACACAAAAATTCTCAATGTAATATACCCCATGCCTGCCCATGGGTAAATAATTTTTATTATATGTGACATAAGAAGAACCATACATGGGACAGTCCAATGCCCCATGCATGTAAGAAAACTGAGTAGTATAAACGTGAACAAACAAGAATAAGAATAGCGAAACACTTGTCTCAACTAACGCTTATCCCGACTAACACTTATTTAAATTGACACTTATCTTAAATTCTTAACTGAAACTTATTTAAATAAAAGTACATGTATCATGTATATTACTGTCCTGACAACTCGATGCGTCACTGAGTACTGGTCAGACATTTGCGTCACTAGCAAGGAGCCGGTAACCACACCTGATCTTTTCACCTTGCAACGCATCTGTGTGTTGTTTCCCAAGACGATACATCCTGATCTTTATGTAACACTGGGAACAAACTTGATCAGAGAAGAGATGGTTATGAAGACAGGTTTTTTACTTCTTTTCTCTAGCACGAAGTCTTCCGTTGAGACACCTTGACTTTCTTTGTGTACCTCTCTACTGCAAACAAAGCATCATGTAGCTCTCTCTTTAACGTACAGGGGCTTTTCTGAATATCATAAGGATGGTCACAGATGACAGTGGACAATGGGTGATCACCTGTAGATGGTCCACATTCTGGGACGGGTATTCCAACAGATGCAATACTTACTGGGGCTGTTCTCTTCAAAGAAAGCTTTCGCTTTGTACCTGTCTTTGGAAGAAGATATGATGGAAAATAAAATTTTGTTGGAATTGCACCTGCTCGAAGATGCACAATTTGACCAGTTTTATCGATAAAACTATCCTCAAAATGTGCTGAAAAAATTTTGCTACATTTGGTTGCCTTGAAACCTTCACGCCGCAAATTGACCAACCATATGCGGTGTTGTTCAGGTGCTGTGGTCACATCGGGAAACCTGAAAGGACATGGAGGAGGAATATAATATGAAATGAAAACGAACTGGTGACTAAAAATGAAAGACGAACTGTAGGTTGGCGACCCTACTCGTAGTAAGTAGGTCACAGTTACGTAAGGCGTGTGCCCAAGAACATCGAAATGTTAATACTTAAATTACATAATTAATTCAGCATCATGCTATCCAGCATTCAGAATTATTAATTCATTGTAGTATAACATACAATTAACTGGGCTCAGTCCTCAGAGTTTTGAGCGATAAAATGCGCCATTGCCATTAAAGGGCCAAATAAATAAGTGTGTGAATAAGCAAATCAACACACAATGTTCTTGCAATACAATTAATCAAACTGATATTAATGTGCATAGCCATAGTCAGACTGATAAATGGCATCACACGCAGTAATAGTAGCGTAGCCTAGGCCAGGCCCATGTGCTACAAGGGCAGGCCGTAGGCGTAGCCTAGACTACTATGGGCTTTCGAATTGATAATAACTACAGACAAATTATTTATTAGGACGTGGATATTCTTCCGGTTGCCGTAACCCAACTTCGCCCCGTTAATCTTCCGTGAGTTTAGTTGCGCATGCGCAGAGCTATCCCGCCTGCCATAAATCGATTCGGCGAGGTTACTGTTACGAGACCTCGTCAGCGCATGCGCAGGATTTGCTACGGTCGCCGTAACCAGACCTGACTGGGCTATTCTTCCGTGAGTTTCCCGAGGGCGACTTGGCGGTATTAGTATTCCGTCAGTTCTACCAAGTAGGCCACATGCTATAAAGATCTAATTACACTATCCCAGGTTGATGCATGCTACCAACAATTAAATTAGCCCAACAAAAAATAGGTTTGCGACAAGCCCTTGTCTTTTGTGCATACATTCATTGTCGTATTGTATATCTTTGAATAAATATAACATATATAATGTGCTGCCATAACAATGAGTTTGTGATTAGAAGAATAACATTATTCTTACCAACTTGATGAGCATTTTCACCAAGAACAAGCTGCCTTTTTATATAAACATACACATTTACACATAAACAAATATTCTAGGTGTAAGGTAGAGATTATTTGCTGAACTCAGCAGTTTTCCGGGAAATATATATGTACCGGTTATCAATCAATAACACATATTTATTGAGTGCCATTTACAACTGAAAGGGTACGCATACTATATATATTTAAATAAACAACAATACACAATGCAGATAAAACACTTTACTGAATGTAAACGAACAAATAAAAGTAGTAATGTACAAGGTAAAACAACAGTGCTGTCACAATACATGTGCAGTTCTTGAACACATTATGACATGGTGCAAAACAATGGAATGTGTGCGTTAAAAACATCTTTCTTACGATACTATCGCATAGCAACACATATGCCTGCAAACAATAAACTCTAATATATAATATAAGTTAATCTGCATCCTTGAAGCAACATCTCTTATTAAAATACTATAGCACACCAACACACAGGCTTGCAAAAAATATACACTAAGTTAATCTGCATCGTTGAAGTAACCTCTTGTTTTTACAATGCTATCGCATAGCAACACATGCTTGCAAACAATATACTCTAATATAAGCTAATCTGCAACAGTGAAGCAACATCTTGTTAAAATACTATAACACAGCAAAACACACGCTTGCAAAAATATCATCATCAATCAGAAAAAAATTACGCCAATTTGCATCCCTTGCAAAACCATATTTTTGCTTTAGGGGCGGACACTCCTTACTCCAGCACAAGTAAAGTGATACCAGTGAAGACAGCCATCACATGCAACACAGTCATCCTCATCATCATTCAATGCCAATGTGCATGTTGCACAATACCATAGACCTTCCTTCTGCAGGTCCTCTGCTATCCGTTCCACTGCATGCCAGGCCGGTGTCTCGCAGTACTTTTGTATTGCCTTGAGACATACATTGTTGTCAAGGCACGCAGCAGTCTTCGGGTTTCTTTTGATGCCTGAAGCTTTCAACATGCGATCACAATGTAGTGCTGCCTCCGTAACATCTCTTCTTACAAACCAGCACAGCATAACTACAAATGTATTTAAATTACATAAATACACATAGTATTGATGTCATCTAATATACAATGAATAGTATATGTATACATTTATATATAAACAAATTACAAATAAATATAAAATGAATATAAGTCTTTAGATGTTTGGCACACTACAGACTGCAAATAATTAACCGTACCATGCTCACTTTCCACAGGAAGCTTGGTCAGCTTGACCGGTTTGTCTTTTTTTCTCCTTTTGGACAAACCAATGACGGTCAACTCTGCTCCCTTGGGTCGACCCCTCTTCCTCATCGACAGTGGCATTTTCGTGCTACAGCGACCTATCAACAGACTAGCAGAAATTACGATAACCACTAACAAGGTCAACTAAGATACCCATTTATCTAATTTATCTGCAAAACACTTGATTGAACAATAACCAGTGAACAAAATATGTTTATGGAAACCAACCAACCAATGAGTTTTGGAGTGGACTTATCGTTCAATGTTCACTTATTGGAGGAATAATAAATCACCTTAATATTAATGAACGATTCCGATAACTTAGGCTACTGCAAATATGATGTTTTACAAACGCACTAGTCTTTAATGTCTCTGGTAGAGCAGAAGTGTTCTGGTTGTTGTTGTTCTTGTTCTTGGTCATTGGCTGCTGTTCACGTGCTGCATCAGCTGAAAACAAAGCAGAATTATAAATCAATTGATGTCACTGTGAACTTGTAAGTTTGTTGACGGGAACATACATCATGTATATGTGACTGAACATCTATTGTCATTCTCAATACTTACATGCATGTGCACTGTCAGGGTATTTGACCAGGTCTGTAACTGAAGCGGTTATCTAAGCTGAAAACACTATAATACATCCCTTATTTGCATCTAAAAAGTAGAACCGACCAAGTGAAAATATAGGTAGACATAATAGATGAATTCGTAATAGATAATCAAGCATACAAAAGCAAAATGGATAAACAAATATACCAACACATGGAAAGAAGAACAAAACATGCACTGTGTCTAAGCATGTTTAAGACAAATGGACATGTTTTCATAAACTATGTATCGACTTTGTTACTGCATGAAATACTACAAAGTAGCAGTCCAACATTTTACCTCTGAAACTTCATGGTTGTGTGTGACATCGATTTTCTTGATGTCGAGCTGTTGGTAGTCGTCGGAAACTTTGACCCCAGCTGTACATTCTCATTTCAGTGTCCTGATAATAAAAGATACAACCTCGTAAAAGAAAATGACTTATTTTTTCGTGTTAATGCAAAGAAAACGACAAGAAGAATAAGAGCAGCATTCACAACAGTAGTCAGGATCTTCATTGAAGTCAAACGTACTACGAATTTCAAAAGGGTAACATAACGGCTAAAACGAGTTTATTGATTGAATACATAGTACATTCCTACAGTAGTGTTATTTTAATCAAAGATAGTATAATAACTTACTGTGCTGTGACTCTGGCGCCTTTGCTTTCAGACTTGACACTTGTGCAATTTCCCACCGAAAATACAATTCTACTGCACAGTCACAGAGTAGTATTTCAAATTCCGATTTGCCTTGGCTGCAATGTTTGGCACCGTCAATTGTCCTCGAGTCGCGCAAATACAGTTGAACGAAAGTTTCATCTTGTACTTGTTTAATTTTATCGGAAAATTGAGAAAAAGAAGAAAATTTATCCCCAACGTTGATTCCAACGAACTCCTTCGAAACTTCCATTTTGCAAACTGCGTAGATCCTGCGCATGCGTGGCTATGCTTTGGCGAAGTAGGCTTATGGCGTGTGCGAGGCCCAACTCACGGAAGAATAACTAGCCGAATTTGGGTTGATTATGTCCTCTTCAAATAATTCGTCTTAGCATAAAATACTGCTCTGTCCGCGATGCCCTCGGCGGCCCCAATAGCACTCTTGTATTATACTGTATATTAAATATAGTTTTTTTTTCCGTATTGAGACATACCGTGTTCAAACAGAACTTAATTACTGGTGTCAGTTTTCATCTTCGTTTACATTTCGCAAGTGTTTATGTGACACTATCACAACAAAGACTAACAAAATATATACAACTTCCGGTCTCGCTCCGGTCTGCGTAAGTCGGCATCTGTGCATAAAGTTTTTAAGCCGACCGCATTTTTTGCATATATGTCATTCTTTGAAATATTCCAATGAACCTTTAGTATACATATTCTAATGTTCTAAATTAGTTTTACAAATAATGTTCCAACTTCACATATTTGGAAAATCTACTAAATAAGATATGCCGTATATATATATATATATATATATATATATATATATATATATATATATATATATATATATATATATATATATATATATATATATATATATATAATTTAAAGGCAGCATACGTCGACCAGCGCCGTGGCTGCAAGTGCATACTGGACCGCGTTAAGAGGACCGGGCATATCTTTTATTTAGTAGATTTTCCAAATATTAGTTATATATATATATATATATATATACACACACACACACACACACACACACACACACACACACACACACACACACACACACACACACACACACACACACACACACACACACACACACACACACACACACACACACACACACACACACACACACACACACACATATAACGTTACATTATATTAATTCAAATAAATTAAAAGTGAATAATTATAAAGTCAAATAAGTGTAAAGTAAATAGCAAAAATTGCATCAATACATATCTAGCATAACATGTATACACATATAGCAAATAGCCCATCTAGGATCTTGCGAAGTCAATCATAGCAACTCATTAATTTAACTTACTTCTATGAGGAAGCGCAACATGTTACACTCGGGAAAAATCAGATTTCAGCCAGAGCGGTCATATGGCCCAATACCCCCTAAGTAATCCACTGTCCTATGTATTTTAGCAGCGGATGTCCAAACTTTAAAGTGGAGGAAAGTAACCCTAATTAGGCACTATTATATAGCGTTGTTAGTACCTTGAGTCACTCAGTAGAGGCCACTAGGATAGCAGAAGCACTCCCAGATTAACTAGCCGGACGGATTTTAGTGAATGACCAGCGCAGTTTGTCATGGACCGGAGACGTGTGCAGACGGTGATACTCTACGTTATACATGTTAGCCTTCTCGTGGATCAGCTTTACATTTTTACACCCTGGTGAGTTAGTTTTGTCACATTTATACGTATATATCTGCATTTTAATGAAGTAGGCTTGGTAAAACTTTATTTTAGATTACATTTGAATTTGCCACTAGGTCCTTCAGTTACGGGCGTGGCAGTGTCTACGTAAGAAGCACTCCCGTTGAATTCAATGTCATTCGTGCATGCTCAGGCAGGGTCATACCGTGAAACTTAAATACTTTAATAAATACTTAGTATATAATCTGCACGAAACTAATTGTTTGTTATGTTATATTGTTATGTTTTATGATATATGATTTGTGAAATTAAATTAAAATTTATTTGTAACCTAGCTTGGTTAATTTGTTTAATTTGTTGCTTTTATACTTTTAAGATCGATAATGGGAGGGGCCTTAACCTAAGTCCCACTTGTTTGGTTGAGGGGCAGCCTCCCACCAGTTTTGAGAGTACTATCTCCCACCAATTCAACCTCCCACCAATGTTGAGGCCAACCTACCAACATTTTTGAGGACCCACGTTTGTCGCACTTCCTGCCACACCCCGAAACACTAGTGCTGAATGGGCAAGTTAATTGCTTCAGACCTGTAGCTAAAACTCCATTACGGCAACGTATAAGATAAGTTTAACTTATATGGTATATAAGTTGCATTGAGATACCTTGGGAGTATTTATTTTATTTCACTTTGTCTCAGTTGCTGCAATAACTAAGCGAATTAATTTCTATGGTTTTACTTGACTACATCCGGGAAAGTAAGGTCTGACATATATAGCTCTATTCAATGTTTGTGATGACTATTGCATGAAATATATCATGTTTATTATTGAATACGTTCTATTAAGACATACATTATGTATTTTGTTACCCGGGATCTTTCATCACAAACGGTTTACGCATCCATACATTGAAACGACTTTTCGAAAATTTTTGTGCAGCCTGGTTTATTTTAGTCATGAAGTTATCCAAACCCGGCCGCAGACTGACGCTTCAATGCAGCTAAGCCCAGCCCAAAATAGCAACGTATTTCCATTTATTTAAGTGGCGCGATCTGGCGGATAGTCTAGAAAATACACTGGTTATCATGCGTGAACGTACTGGTCTCTGGTTTCCCGTATTTGATCAACTAACTGTGGAACCAGTGCTGAGGTCTACTTGGTTGTCCCCCCTTTCTACATCCCCTAATCCCACTAAATCGCATTACTATATTTCTTCTCTCTTTCCTGCTGCCAAAGGTTATCCCCAAAATGACAAAATCTTCAACCAAATGAAGGTGGTCATTAAATAGAAGAAAAAGCTGTCACTGACATGATTAAGAGCTTTTACTGATGGTCTATGCATACTGCGAAAAAAAATGTTGAATAAACATCGCAAGAAAGCAATATATATATATATATATATATATATATATATATATATATATATATATATATATATATATATATATATATATATATATATATATATATATATATATATATATATATATATATATATATATGTTGCAGCCTGGCTTGATGCCCTTGGCATCATTCAAGTTCAACTCCATAGAGAACGTTGAACCACACCTTCAGTATATCCACAGTAACGGCTTTGGTAAGTCACATTGAGAGGATCTTCAATTACAAGCATTAGATATTTAAGTAAATTAGTATACGTTATGTTACGTAATAAAGCAAATTCAATTTTGTATATACCTTCCATTGTGCTGTTTTCTAGAAAGTGGAGTGTGTGTGGAAATATGGATAACTATAGTTGCTATTCTTGGTGTTTTATTGGAAAACTGGGCACCTCTTTGTTTTAGTCTGGACTAATGTTATTTATTCTTTCCCTCTACATCATTCTTGTCAAAGGATATCTGATTGTTATGAGCATGCTGTAGTCAAGAAGAGTACTTCATTTATATGAGTACAACCATATGGTAAAATACATATTCAGTATATCCACAGTAACGGCTTTGGTAAGTCACATTGAGAGGATCTTGAATTACAAGCATTAGATATTTAAGTAAATTATTATATGTTATTTTACGTAATAAAACAAATTAAATTTTGCATATACCTTCCATTGTGCTTTTTTCTAGAAAGTGCTGTATGTGTTGAAATATGGATAACAAGAGTTTCTATTCTTGGTGTTTATTTTAAACCTGGGCACCTCTTTGTTGTTAGTCTGTTATGTGAAGAAGAATGCTTTTATTTAAGGAAACATTGCAACTTATAATAATTCTTACATCCATAAATACAAATTATAATAATTATACATACATCATCCAATCAAAAGTGTATAACGGATAGAAAAATCATGGTATGCAAAGGGACCATTAGTTGATAAGACAATAGGGTTATGAAACGCATCTATGTAAGGCTTGAATAGTCAAATTCGAGGAGCCACCTTAACGTTTTAGTAACTCAAATTACTGGGCCAGCAAATTGCTTTTTTGACTGATGTGACTTCTTGAATAATAAATTACTAACCGTAATTCAATTATACGTCTCCAAAGACAAAGTCAAAATATACCTAAGAAACTGGACAATTTGGAGACATTCTGTATATAATGCAGTAGAAGAACAATATTCAGGATATATTTTGTCGGAATAGTGTCCATGAATTTAATTATAGGATTTTATCCAGATAATATTGGTAGGAATACAATCAGGAGGAAAGGCTAACTTATATGAAGCGTACATTGTTAAACTTTTAGTACGTGTCACGCGCGACTGCACTACTAGCAAAAATGTCCTTTCCGTTTTTGTGCGACTGGGTCAACGAACATACCATGACTCGGGCAACTCATCTGCACACCGCTGTGTTCGTTAATCCCTGTTCGTAATATAAGACATTTTGAAATTCAAGCTTACACTGCTAAAAATAATGTTCTTGTTTTAATAAAAAAAAACTTAGAACAAGAACATTTTTCTAGGGAGCCACGTAAGAAAATTATTTCCGTGATTGAAGAAATTTTTCATAAGAAAAATTTGTTTGGCTTAAGAAAATAGTTTCTAAAAGAAGAGAAGGCTGTAGAAATATTTTCTTATTTATCCAAGAAAATTTTTCTTATCTAAGAAATATTTTTTTTCTGAAATGAGAAAAACATTTTCTTAAATCAAGAAAAAAAAGTAAGAACATTTTTCTTACATTATTTTCTAGGGAGCCACACAAGAAAATTTGTAAATCAAGAAATGTTGTCTTAAATTTAATAAGAATATTTTTCTTGTAGTCATTTTGGATGTTTCACGTTAGTAAGAATATTTTTTTAAAATAAGAAAAACCTTCTGAAAGACTTTCTTGGAATAAGAAACATTTCCTCATTTAAATATTTTTCTTATAAAAAGAAAAACTACTGATCACTACATGTCAGCAATCATTTGTGAAAATAAGACAATTGTCTTACCACAAAATGCAAAATGCGATGAAGAGTATAAATTATCAAGAAACATACTACCGTGAAATGCCAAAAGGGAGCAAGTGATATTTTTGCCATCACACTGTTGGAACTATCACAATGAAGGGACCAAAAGCAATATTTTAACACAATAAAACCTTTTAGATAGCAGATTATGTACAGATGACCTATCAAAAAGTAGCAAGTGACAAAGGAATAGTGTTTTATTAAGAGAAAAGGGAGTAAGTGTATGACCAATAGCATCACGTGTTATTGCGACAGCTATGCAATCAGTCTGCAGCTCTCATACCCAGTAAGGTCATTCCTTGTTAAATCAATAAATTTTCAGGAAATTTAAAAAGGTGATGTCTCAGAGTGTCTTAACATTTTAACCAATTATCAAATGGTTATATCTGAACAAGGGGTAAACGCACTTGTTATACTTTCAGGTGCCTCTAACTACAGAGCTTAACTTTGCTGAATGTTTAGATATATTCGTACAGATGTGCATTACAAAATTAAAGAATGATAATGAGAAGGATACTGTATGTACAGATTGTGCAAACATTAATTATTTTATTTTTATTTCTGAGAGTGATTTTAGCAGTCTGTATTTCAAATTGTTATTTTATAGGGTAAGTTCCAAAGTGCTACTGTATACTGTCAGGGATACTTGTAATGACTTCTTAGTTAAATAGGAATGTAATTACTATATCTTCAGAACAATTCAGCCTTAAACTCGATATTTTACGAATTTCAACTTTCAGAATGAGAATGTGGGACAAGTCTTATGATCACCATATTTGCACTGTGCACAATCCTTTACATACTGCAGCTGAAATATCACTGTTCCGTCTAATTATCTTTTCTCCCAAATTAGCAAGTGACAAATTTATGAAACTTACAAATAACTGCACAACAACAAATAGCAACGCCTATACCTTATTGACACAAAAACTGGAAAAGGTCGCATGCCCAAACTTTGAGCATTGTCAAATAAAAAAGACCTGCCTCATTGTTTCTTAAGGGGAGTTATTCAAGGGTGATTTGATTGCACTTGCTGCTCTATGTCACAACATTTTTCTGTGTCAATAACTTAATTTATAATTTCAGTATCCGTAGACGTTCTTTATACTCAATGTCTTTAAAACCAGAAATTAATTTGGTTGCTCTAGGGCGAACATTTTCAAGAGATGTGTTATGCTTCTTTAGGTGTGGACACCATATTTGATTAGAATATTCGATATGTGGGCGGATAAGAGACATAAAAATTGTAGAAAAACACTGCTCATCCACGTGATCGAAAGTTCGGCGAATTATCCCCGTAAGCGAATTGGCTTTATTTATTTTTTTGTGACATATGTGCCTCAAAGTTAAGCGATGAATCGAAAGTGACTCCGATATCTTTCACCTTGTCTGTGCTTGTAATTGTTATGTGTTCAGGTCCCAGTGTGTATCCGTCATTTCTTATGCTTGATAGTCCGATTCTCATGTGGCTGCATTTATTTGGGTGAAATGTTAAGAGTGATGTGTTTGTCAATTGTTTGGCAAGGATTAGATCTTGTTGCAAACTTGTGCAATACTCTTCAGTGTAGATTGCATGGAAGAACTTCATATCATCTGCGAATAGGAATAGCTCAGAGCTCTTAATGACTTCTGGTAAATCATTTATAAAGATCACAAATATCAGAGGGCCAATCACCGATCCTTGTGGTATACCACTGACGACCTCCTGCCAAGATGAGAATGAGTTGTTAACTCTAACGCGTTGATTTCTGTGGGACAGCATAGCTGCAACCCAGTCTAGAATCTTTCCCTTGATTCCATAGCTCTGGAGTTTCCCTATAAGTCGACGATGTGGAACCTTGTCAAATGCTTTCATAAAGTCACAGTAAACTACATTTATACATCCACCATTTTCTAGTGTCTCGGTCCAGGAGTCAAGTACTTTTAGTAGTTGGAGAACTGTGGAGCGATCCTTAATAAAACCAAATTGTTTGTCACTCAACAGGTCATTATCTTTCATGTGTTCAGTGACATTGATTATTTGCTCTAATATTTCTCCTGCTATGCTGGTTAGAGTGACTGGACTGTAGTTCTGCGCTTGATTTTTGTTGCCTTTCTTGTGAATTGCAGACACGTTTGCTGTTTTCCAGTATGTGGGTAACACGCTTGTTGTTAGTGATGTGTTAAATATGATGGATAGTGGAGGACTGATACAGAATAATAATGAAAGCATTGAGTTACTAAAATGCAAGGAAGGACATCAACATAATACTTTACGTGTAATTGATTAAGGAACAGACGTTTGGTACGATGACAATAAAACTGATGCCGATTGATCAACTAATGCGAATCGAGAATAATAAACTGAATCTGAATATGTAATGATCGATATTCTTTTGTTTAAAAAATAAGAGACCAATGATGTGAGTGACGCTTAGCCATTATCAGCCAATTGGTTGCACCTCCTATCGGTCGGTGGAGAGATCAATTCACAGTCAACGAGTCTCTTATAGTTGCGTATCGAGCAGCTCTAAGGGGAGAGATTTGTCGGCCACCAGACCATTGTAGTTCTCCACCCAAACTAGTGACAATCCCTATGTGTTGAGCTTGCAACCTCTTATGACAACACGTCTACCCGTTTGTATAGTATGTACATCATTTTTACCTGAATTTGTGGTGTGAACTCTTGAAACATGTTCACTTTACATTTAATTGACATAACGAATACTAATTAAACAATTTAGTTAATTAGAATGTTTCTTATATGGCATAGTTCATGTCGTTATGCAGCAAAGTGTATAACATGCATAAATAATATTACTAGTCTATGTTATTGATATTGAATTATGCAGATCTAGTAGTGAAAATTATGCGCATGCGCAGGAAGTGATCACTCTAAGATGGCATCTACTAGAACGTCGGCCGTGTAATTGATATCAATAAGACTACATAACCCTGTCTTAGGAATACAACACACTCCAAGTGGAAAAGGTTTATTATTTTGGCAATAGTATCATCGAGCAGTTAACTGATATGTATGTTTATTATCTATGCATCTAGCAATTCCCACCTCCGTTACTTTGTTGAATAAATGCACATAACAGTTACGTTAGTCAACATTAAGCCAAAACGCCTAGAATGTGTCTCGTCTCCTTGCAGTCTATCCACATTTTCTTGCGGCTAATACACAGTCATGAGTTGCATCAGAAGCAGAAATAAATAGTTGCAACTAATAATTACTCTGTCCCAATACATTATTCAAAACTCCATATGAAATGATCAATCGTTTGTAGAATGAATAAAATATGTATCAGAATTAATACCATATCAAATAAGTGTACTCCTTAGTATATATATATATATATATATTATTTATCTACAAAGCCAAATAATGTTTATACGCAAACCTTCCGCATTATGTTAGGTCACAAAGTCCCTGTTTATAATGCACCTTTTGTTAGTAGCTGTCTCGAATCATCTCTTTCTTCACCAATTTCGTCTGACTGGTTGTCAACGCAATGCATTTCTACCTATCTAGATGAGATCAGCTTTTACAGAGAACACCACAGGAAGCACGCAGCGTGTGCTATTGATATACAACGTACGTTGAAATAGATAGCATGCATGTCAACGCGGAAGTAGCAAACGAAATGCTATCTTGCACACTCCTCCATATTTCTCCAATTGAGCATTCTTCAGTCATGGTAGGCCGTACACCGTATACCAATTTTTGGAAGAAGAATCACCAACTTCACATGGATTGCTAAAGACAAGCTAAATGCAAGAACTCCACACATGCTGGCTGGTAAACAGGAATGAACCCTTGTGGCATGTTGTCTGTGCTGGCGGAGGTAATCAACGAACCACGACATGCATTGTCCATGCGCTCGGACGGCGTTGTCCTGATTGCATCAGATAATCTTTTGCAGCACCACGCCTTGACACCTGTCAACGCCCTGAATGATGTTGTAATCCTCACTTAGAAGCGCAATTTCTATGTCGCAATTATTCTGGTATCCTAATTATATCGACACAGGCGTGTTGTTCTATTGAGGATACGTAATCGTTCTGTTTACAGCAACTTTTTCAACACGGTTACACACAAAAATAATAGTACGCATCAGTTGGTGTACGTTCAGTGTTCTGCTGTAAATGTGATTTAAATGTGGGCAGAAAAGGACAACCCCTTACTTTGGATAAAAATGTATCGCAACTTCTCCTGGAAGCATTTATTCTAATTGTATCGACACATGCATATTGTAATGTCGAGAATACGTAATCGGGGATGGAAGCAGACAGGGAGGGAGGCAGACAGATGCGCATGAAAATTATGTTCGTCGTATCCAGTCCTTTGTACTGTTCAAAGTGTTTTACACTTCACCCACTAGCACACCTTTTCATTCCAACTTCATCTCGACTTCTCTGGGAAGCACTCAGTCATGCTGCAGTTACTGCACGAAGACCATTCTGAAGATTTCCCTCGACAAGCGATAGCCATGTTAGGTTAAAAGGCAACAATGTTGTTCTTTGTCAAAGATGCAAATCAATAGATGTAAGTACATGTTTTGGTTAAGACAATGGCTGAGTACACTCTAAAACAACTGCTGGGAATTTATCTATGTCTATGTCTAATACATCTGCTGGGAATTTATCTGTTTGCCTCATGAGAAGTTAGAAAGTTCATAAATTTGACTGTTTCATCTCTTTCAATATGCCTATGCTTCGAAATATGAAAAAAATATTTATTCATGATATTTCTACCATACAATGTTAGAACGCCAGACTTGGCTGAGGGAATCCAATTGCTGCCGTACCAAAGCTTTGTCAATTTTGTTCCACCACATTACCACAGTTCACTCAGCTGTAAATGAGTACCCAGGTACAGACGAGTGTGGACATGTGAACGAATAATCTTCGCACAGTAATTGTATCATTGCTGAATGCTTCCCAGAGACGTTCAGAAGGTGTTGGAATGAACTGGTCTGCCAGGGGGTGAACTGTTAAGCACGTTGAACAATCCCAAGGACTGGATACAGTGCTGTTTAAATATAAACATACCTTTACTTAGGTCTTTTTACAGGTGCTGCAGCAGCCAGGAACAATTTTGGTGGACCCAGAGTGAACAATATCAAGGGTCACTTCAATCGGATCGCTCTTGCCTATCCCCACTTTATGTGTTGGTACAGGTTGGTGTCATAAGTAGACATAATCGCCTTGGACGCAGGCCATTCATGATTCTCTTGGAAATTCATTGGATTATGAGTGGAACAGACATTGCAATAAACTGTAACGATGAATTGTGTGGGAGGGGAGAATGTCACAATAGATTGAGAAACTAGTTTTTACATTTGTTCTAATAAATCAATATTAGCGCTGAGTGGTAATGGCTTTTGTTTTGGTAACCAGCTTGATTTGTTTAATGTTATTTATTATTTCACTGTACATCCTTCTTGTCAAAGGATATTTTATTTTTATGAGCATGCTATAGTCAAGAAGAGTACGTCATTTATATGAATAGAACCACCTGGGAAAATGCATATTGCTCAAACAGAGATACATATGATACATTGTTGTCCTTTGCAGAATATCAAAGTGTAGGTGTGCGAACTGTTTCATTGAAGCAGATCTACAGATCTATGTAACTTTTCTGATGGATTTGATCGATAAGGTGGTCCTCAATGCCAAGGTACTCAACACTGTAACAGGAGGGTGGCCGCTACCTTCCAGTCCACTATCCAGTTGTGGAGCGTCATGGTCAACAATGATGGCAGCCTCATCACACGTGAGATAAGTCAGTCAGTGAGATAGTTGTGTCATGTGAAAAAGGCTCTGGAGAGAATCATATCACTGTCATAGGCACCAGTTTTCTAAATGGTGCATCATAGTCACAGAACACCATGTCTGTAGAGGGATGCTAAAATTTAGCAAATGTTACATTGAAATGTTTTTTCTCATAAGCAATTTATACACTGTTTATGAAAATGTTGATCATATTCTTGGATTTATTAAACATAACTTTTTTTACCAAACTAACGGTCCTTTTCCTTTTTGTTCCCTGCTGTACATGGGTTAGGGTCAGGTAAAATATTGTCGAGTCACTCTTTCTGTTGATTCTTTCCATACTTTTCTATCGGCCGCCCCTGTTCCGTCAATCCTTTTTGTTCTTGTTATTCGACGAACCCATAACCAAACTTATAGCTGCTATTGTTGTTCTGTCAACGCCACTGTCTCCATATACATATACAGACATGCTGGTGTAAAGCAAGCTCTCAGGACTTTCCTTTTAAGCTTTATCAAAATGTTTCTGTCCAACATGACTCCCTCTACCTTTCCCCGAGCATTTGCTCCCTGTTGTATCCGACATCGCATTTCTACCTCTGAATGTCCATCCTCATTAACCATTCCTCCAACCTCCAAGGTACACAAAACCATCCACTTGGTTGATCTCCTTACCATCCAAACTAATGTACAAGTCCTCTCTCTGCTGTCCAACCCACATGACTTCTGTCTTCTCCCGACTTCCATTCCTCCCAACACTTCCTGTAGTTCTTGTTTGTTGTCTGCTGTCATGGCCAGATCATTTGCATACAACACTTACCTGAGAATATCCTTTATGCTGACCTTCCTGGTGATTAGTGCCAGCACTATGATAAACAGTAAAGGGTCACTTCCTTGCCTCTAACCGATGTTAACTGGAAACTCTTCCGACAACCCAGATCCAACCACAACTCTTCTTTTTGTTCTCAGGAACATGACATATCTGGGTGTTGCACGCCATGACAGAGAACTGGCAGGTAATATAAAAAAATGACAGCAATAGTTTCTATGCTTATGTAAGGAGTAAACAGAACGTCCGAGATAAGGTCGGACCACTGGAAAACAACAGGGAAACATAATTTCAGAGGGGTTTCAAATGGCAGAGGTCCTGAATGAGTATTTCAGCTCAGTATTTACCACAGAAGATATCAGCTAACTTCCAGTTCCAATTACTAAATTTGAGGGAAATAAATCAGAACATTTAGGGCAGTTATTTGTAACTCCTGTAATGATAGCAAGCAAAATTGAGAAGATGAAAGATAATAAATCACCTGGAGTTAATGGGATACCACCAAAACTGCTTAAGCAAATTGTTGAGCAAATTAGTACACCACTTGCAAAATTGTTTAACTTGTCACTAGAAGAAGGAATAGTTCCACCAGAATGGAAAGAAGCAAACATTACGCCACTATTTAAGAAAGGATCGAGGAACAAGCCAGAAAATTACAGACCAGTGAGTTTAACATCAGTTATATGTAAATTACTCGAAACATTAATTAGAGACCACATGGTGGAATTCCTTTTAAAACATAATTTAATAAATACATCTCAACATGGGTTCCTAAAAGCAAGGTCATGTCTAACCCATCTCTTGTGTTTTTTTTTGAAGACATTACAAAGTGGGTAGATGACGGGTCACCAGTGGATGTTGTCTACTTAGATTTTCAGAAAGCTTTCGATAAAGCGCCGCACCAAAGATTGATACTTAAACTAATAGCCCATGGTATAGGTAATGATGTAATCAACTGGATAGAAAAGTGGCTTACACACAGAAGACAGAGAGTAATAGTAGACGGTGAGATTTCAAATTGGAAATCGGTTTTGAGTGGGGTACAACAGGGATCAGTATTAGGCCCTATACTGTTTTTAATATATATAAATGATCTAGAAGATTACATATCTAGCAAAGTACTTAAATTTGCAGATGACACAAACGTATTCAGAAAGGTTACTAATGATACAGATAAACAACATTTACAGGATGATCTAGATAAATGGTCAGAAAAATGGCAAATGTTATTAAATTTTGGGAAGTGTAAATGTATACACATAGGGCATGGAAACATGGACGAAGAATATACAATGTACTAGGTAGAACCACACAAGAAAGGAGTAACATTTAGTGCTGACATGAACGTTTCAGAGCAATGTGGGATTGCTGCTTCAAAAGGAAATCAAATTCTAGGGCTAATTAGGAGAACTATCATGTAGAAGGAGAAACAGCTAATTGTACCCCTGTACAAAGCAATAGTTAGACCACATTTGGAATATTGTATTCAAGCATGGAGGCCGTATCGTAAAAAGGACATAGACAAGCTAGAAAGAATACAACGAAGAGCAACCAAAATGATTCCAGAATTGAGAGACCTTAGTTATGAAAGTCGCTTATTACAATGTGGTTTGACAACACTAGAGACCAGGAGACTAAGAGGAGACCAAATATAAGTATTTAAAATAGTGAACGGTTATGAGGATGTTGATAGGAATATGTTCATCAAATTTAAAGAAGGCAGTAGAACCAGAGGACACAAAGCAACATTAGTTTAAGAGCAGTGTAGGTTGGACATGAGAAAGTACTCTTTCTCACAGAGGGTGATAAATGAATGGAACAAACTGCCAAATGATTGTGTTAATGCTAGTAGTGTGAATATGTTTAAAAATAGAATTGACAGATATTTGATAAGGGTGGGCTTCATATAGATGAGAAAAATTGTTGGACTCTCGATAAGCCAATGGCTTCCTTGTCCACTTTGCCATCTGGAACTTGTTGTTTGGGATGGCGATCTTGTTAAATCTTGTTGTTCCCTGCATACTCGAATTATTGCGTGTATCCAATAACGAGATTGACTTACCCGGTTTTACAAAAAACGATGTTAACAACATGATTAACGCACTCTGCACTTGTTAATCAGGCTGCCAATGATTTTTGTTGTATTCAATTGTACCTAAACTATTGCGTACGAATAAATGATATACACACACTTTCTCGAAGTGCTCCACGACTTGCTGGGCAACGCAATTGAGGTCGCCATCTCTCAGCAGGGCCAGCTTGGCTGGGTGACGATCCCGGAGTGGGTGGAACCATATACCACTGCCGTAAGGGGTAGGCGTTCTCGTAGTAGGGCTTGTTGATACCCGTGAGTGCGCCGGGTCTTGTCTCCCGCGAAATTTCTACGGCACGCTGTCCCTTTCGACGTTCGACTCTGACGGGTTCAGTCTTATCCTCGGCAACCCAGTCCCCCTCGTCCCGCTCCAATACGAATTTTATTCGCAGAAAGTACTCGACGTCCTCGGGAAGACTTTGAAGGAGCAGAGCTGCCCGCTCGTCATCCATCTGGCTATTTTGGATGAGGCGTCCACCACGAATGTCATGCTCGCTGAGTAAGACGAGGTCTCCAAGCTGGAGAGGGTCGTCTTCTTCGATGTGGAAGGTACTAAACACATGGGTGGCCTCATCCGCTTCAAACTCCTCCTTGGGTTGGCGGCGCGCATGGTGCCACCCACGATCCAAGTTTTTAGGCGCGTTAGCCGGTGGAAGGACCAGCCTATCAAGGTCTAAGGGCGGATCGGAGTCCTCTTTTATACCAGCAAGCCTTCGAAACACCTTGTCAGTAACATTGGTTGCCTGTTCCTGTGCCCTTAGGGGTCCCCAAGGCGTCATTTTCCGCCTTGTAGTGGTCGAACCGCTCCTGGAGCTCCTGCAATGCTACGCGGCTCCTGGAATATGGGGGTCGGACCCCGGTTAACAATTCGTACTCATTCCGGAGGGCACGTGCGCGTTGTGCATGCGTCATCTCAGGTGTACGCACCACTCGACCTGTTGGGGGTATACACACTGCACGACCTGTCTCTAAATGGGTGTTCGTTGTACAAGAAGCAGCCGCAGTACCAGTCTAAAGTTCTCTGTTACTTTCTTCTCTTTGGCGAGAAGACTGTGACGAAGCTTGTCTCTACCACAGGCTCGACAAAGTGGCAGCTCACTCTGTAACCCCTGTGGCAGGATCGGCAGTGTTCGGGGACTTTTCTATTTTGTCTAATTTTTAACAAGTGGACCTTGCAATAAGTCCCAATACAATATTTACCACAGAAGCCTCTTTCGACGATATTCAGCCACTGACAATTATTGTGGCCCCTCATCGCGCAATGTGTACCTCAAGTATACTCTCTACTAGAGGCGTGTCTAAATGGGTACTTCTAACGCCAGTAGAGCCCGGGCCCGGAAGCGCCGGTGCATTGGCCCTTTCAGGGTTTAATTTTACGGGAAAGGCCCGTCGGAGCCGCGGCGGATCCTGCGCGTGACAGGTTTTAAGTGCAGTGTTTATTGGCACACGAGGCCGATTGGCGGTAACATCGATGATTTTGAGACAGGCCGGTGGGAGGCGCACTGGGGGCCAGGGCGCTGGTGGGGGGTCGGGTATCTGGTCTGTTCAGCCTCTCTGCTCCTTATCGCCAATGACTATTATAGTGCAAAATGGCTACCTATTCCCTCACATACTGGGGTCATTCCATCTCATTTTTTTACCAAATTTCCATTTTGGCATCCGATCTGTACTATGCTATTCGTGATTGCTACTGCTGACTTTCTTTTTCAAAGCAAAATGCTCACTTTTTCTATCAACCTGTGCCTATGGGAATGATTATATCTTCTGTAAAGGTGGGTTGGAAAGGTGGTAAAGGTGGAGTTGGAACAGCTGAGGTGGTGGACGTGGAACAGCTGAGGTTGCTCATTGTGGCAATGGTGGGAAGGGAACATATGGGTGTAAATTTTATTTTTACATCCGTTTTTTAATTTGTTAAATTATTACAATTTATCATACAGCTTGCAATGTCATTTATCATACCTTCACAAAAGTTATCACAAATTCAGATACCACTGCAATAGTCCACAGACAACATCTATTCGGTTACTCTGTTTGAAATCAATTATTTCGCTGTGACATTGTTATCTTATTTACTTTATTGAAAAAAACCTTATAGAAAGGCATATAACAAATATGGTAACACATCATACTTAGAATAGGAGTTGTGGTCACATTGCGTAAAGGCAAGACTCAGAACAACACTAGAAATAAATATGGGCAGACGGTAGTATCAAAAGAGTTTTCCTGTACACTAGTTAACTTAGAACTGAATTCTTTTCCATATGTGGAATCATTAATTTATGGTTTATATTGTTGGTGAAGTTCCAATTACCCAGTTCGTTATATTTATCAGGATTGAGTATTTTAGTGAAAAAGTTTCTAGATTATTTGCTGACTTATCGGATAACGGATAAGATGAAACATGGTTCCATACGGTTTCTTTCATCGATCGACGAATTTCTTTAAAGACCGAGTGCAAAATTCACCCAAGACTCCCGCCTCCAATGGCATCTTAGGATTTAAATGTGACGTAGAAATGGTGAGCACCGTCTCGAAATATGATTTGAATGGCTAACACACTAATCATCCGGATTTAGTTTTAGTGCCGGGAACGAGGTGAAGCGTTATTCATAGTTTTGGTTTAAGTGTGCGTTGATGTGTATTTTGTTACAGCTGTATTTGTAAGCTGAACTTTTCGTAACTATGTAGAAACTTAATATATTGGGCGAATAAAGCCCTTATTGTTAAGTTGAAATGTTCTGATATTAATTGTTAGTGAAGCAATGGTGAAATAGTCCGTGTAATGAATCTAGTTGTATAATTTGTTCGATAAGTTAAAATTGAAATTCACCGGAGCGAGAAGATGATCATTAACTCGCATCGAAGATCTACATTGAAGCGATTACGTCTACACAACTGTTCGACTTAGGTTGATTCCCAGCGTTGAGAAGTTCATCCTGATGATCGCGTGACCTGCGTCGACAAACACCTTCACTGAAGCGTACTTCTGAACTACATCGATCTTCGCAATCGAAGCGTTTCAGCTGATTCGACTCGTTCGTCTTGTTTCGTCAGTCATCGTAAGAGTGTTCGTCCGTGTATCAAATCATTTTATCCAACGATCGTCAAGTGTTATGTGTGCAAAGTGTTAGTATTATCCCTGTGACCACCAAGGGAAGAAGTAAATGTTAGCTTTTAGTTTATCCCACCTCCCTCCAAGGATAGGATGTGTGAAGGTAAGACTAAAAATTATCATTCTAACTTGTAATTTTAACTAGTCTCGATTTTAACTGAACATTGTCATTATGTCATGATGTCAGAGATCATTAATATACTAAGTGGTATACTTGTTATCCTGTATACTTGTTGATGTTGTGAACACATGTCATTTTGTTGTACTATTTACGTAATAAATGTGCAAACTATATGTGTGTGTGTGTGTGTGTGTGTGTGTGTGTGCGTGCGTGCGTGCGTGCGTGCGTGCGTGCGTTCGTGCGTGCGTGCGTGCGTGCGTGCATGCGTGTGTGTGTGTGTGTGTTCTAGTTTCATATCAATTAGACATATTTGCCATAGTATTTGTTATTATATAAATAATCGGAACCCGAAAGTAAAGCAAGTCACGGCTCATCCGCTGTTATTTATTGTTACCACCTAGACTAACGAACTTTATCGTTTATACCAGTAAACATCGTGACGTTGGGTTGTGCCAGTGGTTCCAGTGGGGGGACAGTAGATGATAAGTTGGGGGGGGGGAGATGATGAGAGAGATGCTAGGGAGATATCACCTCGGCCTGGGAGGAGGATTAGATGAGGTAAGGTGACAGGTCGAAGATGTGTGGAAAGGGGGCATTATTTGCGGATGAACTCTCACTACTGCCTTCTGTAATATAATTGTCACAAAAAACAATGCATTCCAGATGGCAAATGGACAACAAAGCATTTAGTTTTCTCGAGAAACATTGTTTCGCATTTGTGTAACCCACCCTGATGAGATATCTCTCAGTTTTCAAACTGCTAGCATTTAAATAGTTAGTAGATACGTTGTTCCATTGAAAATTACCTTTGTATCCAAGCAACATCGTTCTTTGTCTGTAACGCTGCGTACGATACACAATCTACCGCCTATAGAACCTTTCTCTTTAGCCACTTCCAATATAGTTCTGTGACAAACTAAGTTTTTAAATACTTCACGTCCACGGTATTTTCTGATATTCTCTTTCCCCACGAGCCGTCAGTTGACATCAGTTTATTAATAACATCAATATATTATAATTATAATAATATGTACTGTATATTATAGCAATGAGAGTGTCAACCACGGGAAATAATGGATGAATTTCCACTTTCGGCGGTAAAATATTTTCGTCCCCATCTACACACGCAAAAGCGGAATTTTATGCTATCAATTATTTTCCCCATGCACACACGTTGGTGCAGCTAATTATTATTATTAAATATATATATATATATATATATATATATATATATATATATATATATATATATATATATATATATATATATATATATATATATATATATATATATATATATATATATATATATATATATATATATATATATATATATATATATATATATATATATGTGTGTGTGTGCATATATATTATATATAAATATATATATATATATATGCATACACAACGCTATATAACCATATATAGATATATATATATATATAAATACATATATAAATATATATATATATATATATATATATATATATATATATATATATATATATATATATATATATATATATATATATATATATATATATATGTGTGTGTAATAGTAATACTTATTCTAAGCAATATTTAAACAAAATTCTGACATTCCACTGCACGAAATTCAAACCACTGCTACTCCAATGTATCCCGCCAAACGTTGGCGACTGAATACAATATTGCTATCGAGGTTATTACGAAACGGATCATGATCTGAAAATAAAACACCAATTTGGCGAATGTGAAATTGCATAAATTGTCGTCGTCGTGACGCTAATATATTACAGAGATGGAGGTAGCTGAAGCGATTATTGCAAATGGTATGTTTCTTGTGATGATTATTTTAATGATTGTTGATATAACTCGTGGTATCATATAATTTATGAAGCAGTGTGTAGTTGAAAGTGGTCCTCTTTAGATTCAGCAGGTGCGTGTACATTACACTTGGCGTGAGTTGAGCAACGCATTGTGGGCGCCCTGTAGATGAGATGTTTGTCCAGGCAACAAGAAAACACTTCTCACACAACTCGAATCTTGACATATTTTATTTAACCGTCGCATGAACTAGAGCTTTCTCGGTTGCCGCATTAACTTTTTTCGAATTCACTCCGACTTAGTGATATGACAGTGTGACGCATAATAACATTTCGCCTTCATCTGAAAACCTGTCTTTTTAAAACCTTCTTAGTTCCCTAGCATATTCATACATATGTTGACAACTTTAAAGGGAAGCAAAAGTTAAGATTTTGGGTATGTGCACCTATACGAGTTACTAAGACAACGATTTGTAAATACAATAAGGAATATCACGTAAAAGTGTAAAAACGAAAACCTTGTTGAACACCCGGCATTTTAATTTCATGGGCTGCGCCATACTGTTGGATAACACTAGGCCACGGGTGTTACATTAGTCCTCTTTCTGACAAATAACACGTTTGTTTGAGACTTTGCGTTGGTTCTGTGTATGTCGGCCCCACTTTATACGCCACGCGTAGTTTACTGTACCCGATTTTTTATAGAACTGCGCATGCGCTTTTCGTGTGCCTAAGCAGTTCCATTACACATGAATCCCCTGTGTATTTGGTTAATAACGGGGGCGTGCAACCCTTTCCAAGTTTGTGTGGAAAAACTACTATGTTGGTTGAAAATGGGCAATTCGTCCAATTTATTTTGGAGGTTGAATGTCGACGTAATTGCCGTGGTGCACACCCAATTAAATGTAAGATGCCTGCAGCATAGGGTGCACAGTCAGAATAAATAGTCTGTCTGGATAATTACATCAGTGTAGAAGACAAACTGGTACATGTTAGCAATACAAGTGTGACAAAAAACCCTTGTCGCTGTTATATAATGTTCCAGCATAACAATTTACAAGCGAAAACGATACTTAATTAAGACTGCACAAGCACAGTACCAGCTAGACTATTTAAAAATTCACTACACACAAAAGCGGGGTGTACGTAATCCCTCAGGCCCTATCTGCTTGCTGATTGGGACCCCACCCCCCGCTACCCGATTTTTATAGAACTGCGCATGCGCTTATTGGTCGCGCTGGTTAATATTTCAGCCCCAAGTCAACCGGAGAAATGGCTGGAATCTCCCACTGTTAGAAGTAATTCTGAGTAAACAACTGGTGTGATATTTTTTATTTTTGTTGCACATGTCGATTTCGAGTTGCTATACTTTATGCTTTACAGAGATGACGTTGGAATGAACAGTCTGGTCTAGATACCGCGCTAGGAGAGAACGTAGCTTTAGTTCATTCCAGACTTATTAATATGTGATGCTGTATCTTTTTCCACTGAGGTAAGTATTGTCTCACATTTGGCCTCGCATTTCGTCAATGTGCGTTCGCATCGCTGAAAGCGAGAATGTCTATATGGACCTTGGCATTGCATGATGCATCTCTTGAATTGTTTCGAACACACTTTCCGGCACAATCGATAAACGTGGATTGGAGCATGTTTGGAGCCGCGACACGATATCGCCAGCATGGCTGTTGCGAAAAGGATTACGATCTGAAAAATACAGAAGTCTGTTAATCGTTGCGTATGAACGTTGTCCTAGCATGGGTAGAGACGACGCGGTGGCCGTGGTGGTTACCGCGTGTTACTGGCGATGATGAAATAAGTTGACGGGCGTGGCCGTCTACGAAACGGTCTCAGTGACGACTGCATGCAGAATAAGAACAATACTTATTGATAACATCACGTTGCAGTGCTGACACGTTTCTGTGAGAAACCAAGCGAAAAATACGATTGCATATACTTACAACCGAGCTCTTCATATTGACTGATTGGTTAATTGTATCAGTCCTTACTGCCAACCTTGCACATCGGCTCGCTCGTGCCAAAATGAGTCCTGCTGGGACCGCGTCAAAAGTTTGGGTTTGCTTAAGTAGGGTAGGGTGGGGCAAGGAGCCCCCGTGGGGTAAGATGCCTCATCGTATTTCCAACATCATATGAGTTTGCTGTATGTGGTGGATGATTGCGATATTGCTACCCAGAGTATTTTTGCAACGAATCGCATGCGGGCAAAATAGACGGTTTTGAAAATAATATGAAAGTTTTAAATATCATGCATGGCTGATGTAAACATTTTATATTTTAATGTTGTATTGAAAACACATATCGCGCTGTTTTTTATATTCATTATTCATGGAACAGCTCCAATATTACAAAATACAGGCCCTAATTAATATTAACGCGGGAATTAATAGATGTCATGCCTACTGGGGGCAAGACGCCCTTTTGGAGTGCGGTGCAAGACGCCCCCGGGTGCGTGATTTAGTCAATATGTAGTCGTGATTAGGTAGTGGAATATGCTTTCACTTTGATAGAAGCCGTGTGTTTTAAATGTACTATATATCATTTCGTATACATTTTACGTGACAATTCATAGTACACGTTATTACTTGGTATATGTGGTTGCTTAGTCTCTTTTAGTTGGTAGCTAGAGACCTCAGTTTCTCCATGAAGGTGTACAATTAAATAAATTAATACATACACACACACACACACACACACACACACACACACACACACACACACACACACACACACACACACACACACACACACACACACACACACACACACACACACACACACACACACACACACACACACACATTAAATTAATTAATTAATTAATTAATAAAACATTGTTTTGAAGCTGATCTTCGGTTTACTAAGTTTGGTTTGGTGGGATGCTTACTGCTCTGATTTTGAATCTGCAGTTTTTAGTCTTGTTTCTTTTAATTGAGCCCGCACTGCGATGCCAGCTTCCCTTTCTAGTTCGGTTTGGTCAGGAACGATGAAAACGATTTTCGGATTGAACAATTCAGTTTTTACCTTATCTCACCTTTGCAGATTTTCTCAGTATTTCTTCCGTTGATTCTTGGTTTTTTTAGTATAATCCTGAGTGGTATTATTTTTTATTCACACCTATGTTTTTGAACAGCTGACTTGCTAGATCAATATCCCCTTTCCCCTTACCATAATATTTTTTCCTTAAGCTTTTTTCTAGAGATTCAAAACTTAATTAATTATGGCTTCGTCTGTTACTTAATTAATACGTGCGTATCACGCGTTGTTCTCGGTTATCAATGTGCAACTGTAAACTTCGTGGTGTCAGTTGTACGATGACTGCATTCCATGAGTGCGTTGTTTTATCTGCCCTAACAGCGAGTCCGAGAGTAACTGAATTATTATTGTTATTGTCTGTTTACGTGCAATAAAACATAATGTATTTGTTTTACATTAAGCAATAATTTGTGTCATTTCAACATTCATATTTTATACAACTGAAAAAGACCCGGGAAATAAGCTCCCTCTGGATAATATTATATTTAATTATCAATAATAATTAATTAATAAGTGTTCTCAATCGTCACTAATATTTTGGTATTACATACCATATCCAAACAACAATCGTACGACGATATATGTCTCAAAATAATAAGTTTATGAATAACTATAGCATTTTTCCGTTATGGGGTTCCTTGTTCCTCCCTACCCTAAGTAAATGAGCACCCTGTACATATTAACATCCGATATTTGTATGCATACATTTTAAACCCCTCTTACTAAGTACTACCACAACAACAGCACAGGGTGCTCAAGTATTCTTCCTTGCTCTACCCTACCCTAAGTAAATGAGCATCCTGTACATATTAACACTTGACATTTGTATGTATATATTACAAGTTCATCTCACTAACCTATGTGTCAACAACAGTACAGGGTGTTCAGGCACTTACACATATTAATTTTAGAAAGTATCGTGAGATGCATAGAGCATGTGAGTGCCCAGGACGTTTTTTTAATCGTAGCGGTTAACTGTTGGAGGTAGTCGCGAAGAAGACGCCCAACCAGCTCTACCACTTGGGTATCTGGTTCCCGGCCCACCGTTGGTGGAATCGTTCTGGCGATGGCTTCCCCTCCGACCGAGACAGCCTACGTTCAACAATTTCTCACCTACAAAGTTTATTCAGCTAGTTAACCAAACTGGTTCAGTTAATTAGAGTGTCATCCAAATCCGACGAATTGCGTATATGAGTTAAAGTTCTGGAAAATATGCTGTTACACGTTTTAGAATGAAAAAACTATAAAACAAAACTAATTTATTGCTTAGCTAATTAAACACATTTTATTCATTACATAAACATCATGTCGATAAGATATTTCAAGCAAACACAAGGCCCAATTGCTGAAGGAATGCTGCAGGTTAAAAGTTTATTTTACACTGGCTGCATAAAGTAATATTGATATATATTCTTCGTAGAGACACTGGTTGTGCACAATTTTCTTGGACTGGTATTAGGCAACCCCAAAATGTCGGGTTTATGGCAACATGGCCAAAAACAAGGAGGCTTAGAAAAGGACGGCTCAAGGCCAATAACTTTTGGAGTGGTCTGTAAAGCAGTCGAGAGGAATTCCTACCCTACATCGCTCTTCAAGCGGCTACTTGGCCTAGGGCAGTTTGACCTGAGCAAGGTCATGTCTGTCCAGTGGGGCACTGACCATGAAGATGAGGCGGCACATTTCTACGCAACACGCATGGCACAGTTTGAGGTGGACAGTGTCGAGGAGTGTGGACTATAATCGGATACTGCAGGGACATTTCTTGCCTCCTGACACAGACATGTTGGCATCCATGGACAGTTAGAGGTTAAGTGCCTGTGCACACAACGGAACAACACAGTAGAGGCTGGCCTTGCTAACAAGGACTTTGCCTTGAGATGTGGTGATGGACAGATCATACTGAATAATAATCATTACTATTTTAACCAGGTCCAAGGCCAGCTGTACTTGTCGACACCGCAACACCTATACGCTGGCCTTTTGGACACCAGCAAATATGGCTTTACTTGCCATTACGTAGGACACATTACACGTGAATCTAATGTGATTAATATCAATGAAACACATTTGTTTTCGCACTATCATATGTAACTGCCAACTATTCATATCTAAACTGAAAGTACATTTATCAAAAGTTGTATATATTTAGTTAAATACCAAACAGTTCCAGTAAATGAGAAGTATCCATATTGTTGAATTCCAAATGGAAGCACATACAAAAATCTACATCTGGATTCCTTTTCAAATACAACTTATAACAAAACCTATTTTAAAATAACTGCAACTCGATATAATAGCTAATTAAATAATTTACAATCATAAGCAAAATATATTTATTAACATATATACAAAACCAGCTACGGTGCAAGATATTTTTGTCTTTTGCACTCTATTCAATATTATATTTGGGATACTGCATTTGAGTGTTATTGCATCAATATGCATCTGGTCACTATGACCTTATTGTTTACTCGTAGCTTATAATTACATTGTCATATATTGTCACTTCAGTGCCTATTTACTTTACAAGATAACCTATATTGTATGACAAACATGTATATGTATATATATATATATATATATATATATATATATATATATATATATATATATATATATATATATATATATATATATATATATATATATATATATATATAATATATATATATATATATATATATATACAATGGCTTCCTCGCTCACTCGCCGTCTGCAGCTTGTTGCTTTGGATGATAATCTTGTTAAATCTTGAAAGGCTGCTATACGCTTTCAAATAGCACTAATCAATATATCCCTTTCCAAAAATACATAGAAGTCTATGAAAATTCCAGAGAAATCTATAGAATTCTGCAGAGCTTAGTATAGTTTTGTACAGAAAATTATGGAATGCTACATAATCTGTTGAAATAGTTTATGTCTACTCAATAGATTTGTATACAATTTTAGATAATGTTTAGTTCACTATAAAGCATACCATAGAAAACTATGGAAAGTACACATTACATAGCTAATAATTCCACAGAATATTCCATAACAATTATTTAAAATATGTTCTAGTCGTCCTGATAAAATCACAATAGAGCACTTATGCTTCTAAAAGCTTTTTCTTCATTCTTCAGGAGAGAGTAAACTTTACTTTCTCATAATGTTCTGATGGTTCAGCAATGTCTAAAAGTATGGTGCACGCCGGGTTTCGACCAGCGAGTGAAGGAATTGTTTGGAGAACTGTGACTTGTATCTAATGTATTAGTGCCCCTGGTGGCTCGTTGGTGGAGGAGACGGAGGTTCCGCGAACCTCCGCATGCATCTTCGTTGCACCGAACGAATACAAGAGCCTCCGTACATACTATGAGGTAACTACCCGAAATTAATCAGAAACCGTACAGTCAGATGTCTGGTTTAGTATTCTGTATAAAATTGTATAATACATTTTATTGGTTAATTGGCCTGTAACATTCCGATTCCGGTTGAGTGTCTCCATCTATCAGATCGCAAAAATTGCCTACATCATATTAAATCTGCTAGGTGTCGCTGCTAAGTTTCGATACACCTATACGTATTCATTATTGCAATATCTCTGTATGACTCCTGCTCATTTGAATAACGTCCCAATGATGAAACGTTTTGTGCCCGTTTCATTGCCGGAGGAACAAACGAACTTACTGAGCCTGAGGGAAACTATAGTTGGGTTCACAATGTTAATGGATCTGTGTAAACTTGGGAAGAACTGAATCTTGCCGTTAGCTGTGTGACATTTAAAGTGATGAATTGGCCTGTTGGCTACTTACTTGCATCTGGGCAGTGGGGCGAACCACAGTGGTAGTAGAGTCAAACGGGAGTCAGTTGATGACATGTGCATTTTTTGCTAGTGGTAACAAACCATTGACGGTGATGAAAGGTTAAGTTCAATTTGATATTTTAAAAATATTGTGTCCACACTACTGTTAGCCTAGCCTCTCCACTCCACTATTACAGGTCACGCCGGTATGTGGAGGGAGAGAAAGGGTGGACAGTCTTCGGTGCTGACACCTAGTGGGTCAACACTTTTCTCTGAGTTCCCAAATTCACAAAAGCTAAAGTATATTGAATATGAACACAACGCAAGGATTTTTATGTGGCTGCACGGCATGCCTGAGCCTACTAAATGTGGTGTCCTCTCAGTCTCACCTAAGTATTCCATTTATTTTCACCAGAGTTATGAGAAATTTATGTTTATAATTGCATACAATTATAGAACCGTGCATATTTGAATCTACAAAAAAACATGTGTATTTGGTAATGCTGACAGTGTCCTAAATAATGAGACCATAATACGTTTTTGTGCCCTGCTGTTTTGATGTATTATGTTTACTTGGCTATGATGAAAGGTTTTGTGTCCGATGCATTGTTGGGGGAACAAACTGATTCAATAAGCCTGAGCGAAATTAGTGGCCGTTCTACCATATGACCAGAGCAGTTACTTGGTGATGATGTCGTTCTAGCAACTGGTCAAGGCAGTTCATCAGGGCAGTTGCTAGCATTGGACATTCAACCAGATGGAAGTTGTTCCGGGTTGTTACTTATTTATCATTCTTAGGACACGTAGTGAAATAAACAAATAACTCAGCAGATATTTAAATAACGTAATGATTCGTAACGACACCTGAAGATGAAGCTATACGTAAGTACGTACGTCATACACAGTTTCGCTTCAGTCCGTGTTTTCCACCCCAGATCTGGTCTTTTTTTGGGCGACCCATTTTCCTTTTCCATCTCTAAGTTATTTGACATAACACACGGCCATCTAATTTTGAGGATCCTCATTATACACTTTAATTGGAATGTGTCCAGGATGTTGCTTTCGTTCACCTTCCAGGTCTCACATTCTCACAATAATCCCGATGGTACAAGTGTGTTGTCTTAATATAATTCTTGACGTGTACATGTGTTTATAATGACATCTGAAGATGAATTTAAACACATACAAATATATCGCTACGGATATGTTGCAGAGGGCCAGTACGATGATGAAGAAAAGACTGCAGAAGCAATTGAAGGAGATGGTACACGAAGACGAACCGATCAAGGAGATCGTGATTATGGTGAAGGAATACATGAACATGGTGGAACACGATGTCGTCATTATGGTGTGCGGCTGCATGCGTGTATTGCGAAATATAGCCCCCCGTTTAGTACGGGGGTAACAATACATAGAACAATCGATGCATCGTAATAGTCAATGTGACGATGCAATACTATTGATTGTAAATTGAACTAACGATAGTACACTGAACTGTCGGTAGTAACGATAGTGTCCAAATATTTATACTGCTAAAATAGTACATTTGTAATAAAATAAGAAAAAGATCTCATATAGCTCTGTATCCGTATCTTGGGACCGCTCAAAATGTTTGCACTTCACTTCATTCCGTAGCAGACATGTTCTTTCTATCAACAACTCGACTTCTCTGGGAAGTATTCAGCAACATTCTTCGTGTTATCAACTTGTTAAATAGGATAATGATTTAATGTGTAGTTTGTCAAAGTTTCCCAATGATGAAAATGTAATATATGTGTCCCATATTCACTGCTGGGGGAACAACGTAATTTAATGAGACTGGGGGAAACTAATGCTTAGTTTGTAATTTGAACAATCCTGCCATTTTTCAAAAGTGAACACGTTGTAGGTTGCACTACCAATGTTAAAATGGTTCAAGCTACACAGCTTTACGTTTTGTTTGTAATTTCCAAGTAATTTCTTTTGTAGTCTTTATATTATTTCTATTTAAGAAGAGAAGTTTCGACAGTTTTATTAGTTTTTATATCTGATAATACGTTTATTTGCACGTGTGAGTTTTACCATTGCACATATTTAGGTCTGACACACTTCCCTATGTGACGCTGGTGTATTGTTCAGCTTGAAGCTTTATTCGATTTAGTGCTCCCTGTGAAACATCATAAACCCTTTAATGAACATGATGATTTTAAAAACAAAGGTGCTGCAGGGCTGTAAAATATAATCTGGATAGATTAGACAAGTGGCAGCTATTAAAATGTGTTTTTTAATCTCCATTTTTAGCACGGCCTGCCGCTGACAATGGCAGGTCATGAATGTGCACAGAGAGAAACAAACTGGGAGCTGTCTTCAGTGCTGACATATTCTGCCATGGGTCAGAAAAGCCCACGAAGCTCTCGACATGTTTACTTTAAATAAAAGCATCAATAACGCGGTCACAGCTTTGGAAAGTGGTTGTTGTTGCTCTTCTCCTTCTCCCTTTAGTTCGGGGTGAGGCTGGCACCGATACCGGTCGTCGATTGTTTCCCCTTCTTCTTCTTCATAACTAGTCCCGTTTTATTACCGTCTCCACCAATCGTCTCCACTTCCCTCTATCCTTCGCCATCAGTCTCCCCTCCCACTCCCACACAATCTCTCTTCACGCAGTCCTCTCATCTTAGTCACGGTCTTCCTCTTCTACTTCTACCCTTCACTCCAAGCGCATCCGATCTCTTCGTCAACCGGTCCCCTTCCATTCTTTCCAAATGTCCAGCCCACTTTAGCCCGCTCCTCACCAGCTTCCTTGTGAAATTCTCTCTCACACCAACTTCCTCTCAGCTCCCCCATTCTTCGCTTGTCGATTCTTTTCACTTCATCAGTTCTTCTCGCTCAGTTGTCCTCGCAAACTTGCAGTCTCTCTTGTTGTTTTTCTGTCATCGCCAAAACAAATATGGTGTCAGGTGATTAATCACTAGACAGCCGAAGAGAAATGCTCAATCTTGCTAGACAAGAATGGCATCATTCTCATCGAAAGCAAACCCTTTTTAGGTAGATTCTTTCTGGATAGATACATGTACACCTAGGTAGATACTATCGTGATAGATACCTGTACACTTAGGTATTTTCAGAAGTAAGAAACTTTGAACCACACGGTTGGTTGACAAAACCTTTACATGTACAATACAAAGCACTTATATTGAGCATCAAAACAAAAGAGGTTAGGCACTTTCTCATCGATTATCAATTCCAGTTAAAAACAGTTTGATTGGCATGGTGAGGAACTATGGAGGATAAGCGAGTTTAAACTGTGGGTTTTTAGTTTACGGCGAAATGTTGTTATATTTCCTACGGACATAACGATAACAAGGAGTGAGTTCCACTGAGTTAATGCGGCGACTGAGAAAGTTCTAATTCCAACGTTTGTCTTAACAGTGGGAACAACAAGTAAAATATAATTTGATGACCTAAGCTACCCGGGCCGTTTTGCAGAAGTACGCAGTGAAAGTAGTTATGCAGGTTGGTTGGATAAAATTGCTTGATAGCTTCCGTGTTAGACCTATTAAGCGTACATGCCCTAATTAGCGTACACCTCCTTTTTATTCAACTTGATCCATACTTAGACTAGTGTGGAACAACTGAAGAAACTCGACATCTGATGTTGAACTTTTTAGTTATTCTACCCTAGTCACCAAATGACACCACTAGTGTTAAACAGCTACCTTTCTGTGTAAAGAAACAAAACTGGTGTATGCGTGGTCCAATTTTTTTCAAGCTTACTGTATGCTTACTAGATAGACTACCGCAATTGTTCAGATCTAAAATACAATATGCACGTGCTGACTGCATTCTGTTGGGTGTAGAATTGCCTCGTGTTCGCAGTCGCGTGGAAAATGAAGGAATATCTGATATCCGATAAACATTCAAGCATCTGCGCACCTATTCGCCTCCCTCACCGCATCCGGTCGGTACGAGATCGCCCCCATACAGAAGGTGCAGGATTATTGCAGCGAAAACGTGAGCTTCGTGAAAGTCTCCCCACGCATTATACTGCAGGCAGGGCTTCATTGTTGACGTTGAAGATTATTTCGCCACGTTTGACATATGTTCTGTCCTCATATGGTTCTACATAGAAGCATGTATACCATTTCATTTATATATCAGCTAAACAACTATGTACCTATCGAAGGGCATCGTAAAAAAACAGTTTATCGAATTGTTTTCATTTGTAAACATTAAATTTTAATACAAATCGCTATTTTGACTTAAATGTATAGGCCACATTGTACTTTTGCTGGTTGCGAGGTGGTTGCACCCTCCACCCTTTTCTCTGTTTTTAGCACACTGCTCTGTTGTCAACAGAGGATGCCCAGTATCACTTCTGATCGGGTCACTCCACCTCTCCAGTTGCCTTCCTATCTTGCCCTTCCTTTGAAATCTTGTTTGAATACTTGCCTAACGATGTTATCTCTAATCTATATTGCATTCATAATAATTCTCCTTTGAGCAGCTAGCCCAGTAGTTAGTGTTGGATTCAGTGTTGCGCTAGGACTGTCCTAAGCCTGTGGATGTTCCTTCCTTATAGCCGAGGTCGTGAGTGAGGACATTATCCTCAAGTGGTACAATGAGGCTCATCTGACCAAGGACAATAGTTGTATCATGTTGCACTGGGCATTTGTCAATGCAGTTAAGTTTGGGTTGATGACTATTTTTAGGTCTGGATAACTCATTATTTTTTCCTTTAGAGCCTTGAGTGCATGACAGTCGCATAAATCTGATTGTAAAGCTACCGCACTGCATGCTGTTTTGATGTCCCATGCCTTGTCATGTTGCATTACTGGTTGGAATGTAGAAACATTTTGCAATGTGCATGGTCTAAGATGGAAACAACCACTGTTGTCATAAAAAATTATAAATACTTTTCATGTGAACAATTGGTGTCTTGACAAGGCATGTTCGCCGTCGTAATTTCTAAGGGTATTGTGTGTACCTCTAAGATTTCCCAATTAGTAATAACTGCTATACCTATCCTGCCTTTATTTGCGGAGTCACAATAAGTTAAAATGCTAGTTTTAAAACGTACTGCATTGAAATGATGTTTTACGTCAAATCCACAAATAACACCAAACGTTTACAAACATTTTAGGTTTTTATCACTTCCAAATACAATATGATAATTCCTGTTTAGGTTGACATGGCCACGTTGAAATATGAGAAATGAGCCTATATTTTTTCCTAAACTATTTCTGCATTCTTCCAATCAGAAACTGTGAGTTTATCATTAGAACTTGAAAAACCTTTCCTAAATAATAACGATCAGTCAAATAACACATGTTCGTAATTGGGCGTAAACTGAGAGCTGTTAATGATTTATCAATGTCCCCATGATAATCAATCATACTGCTATGTTTCCATGTCTATTAACGGCATGCAATTAAGACTCAACGTTTCAAATCTGAACTCGAGTCGAACATATAAACAAAAAGCATTTCGACTATACTACAAGAACATCCATAAATATGACAATTTTATTTACGGGTATTTCCGTTCAAAATGTTAGACATGAAGGAAAAACCGCGGAAGTTATGCAAATTACGCATAGCACCACTATTTCCTACAGTAAGTTGCACCACCATGCATACGCAGTATGCTGGGGGAACAACGTAATTTAATGAGACTGGGGTAAACTAATGCTTAGTTTGTAATTTGAACGATCCTGCCATTTTTCAAAAGTGAACACGTTGTAGGTTGCACTACCAATGTTAAAATGGTTCAAGCTACACAGCTTTACATTTTGTTTGTAATTTCCAAGTAATTACTTTTGTAGCAATAACGGGGTCACATGTTGTTGTTGTTGCTCTCCTTCCGGTATAGGCAGTAGTTAAAATATATTATGTATACTCTTGCAGTGATTCACGTTTTGAAGATATAATTTACGAGATTGTTCACTTCCGGCCCCCAACTTATGCACAACACGACACGTTAAATGTTCCACTGTCATCATAAAATAAAACATTTGTATTAGTACTATCACGTTTCAATGCTAGTTACTTTAATAAATAATATAAGTCCTTGTGTTACTGTTTGTTCTCACTGTTTTAATTCAAAATATGTTTACGTGTGAACTGCAATAGCAAGCAGCGTGTCGTGTGAGCATTCATAGACAAATTTGCATAAAACCAACGTGGCGGCAAACAAGACTGGCCCTATACACATGCCCATTAATTACTGCACACAAACTATTAGTTCACATGTATCGATCAGTGTCTCTTGACAGATTACGCGACAAGAAGGCGAGATTCTTCATTATACCAATTTACTAAATGTGAGAATGTTTTCAGATGTAGTTTGTCAATTGTTTTAAAACTTGGATAGTTTCTCAATGATGAAACATCTTTGTACCGATTTATTGCTGGGGGGGACAAACCGATTTAATGAGCCTAAGGAAAACTAGTGTTTAGTTTGATATTTGAAAGATCCTGCCCTTTTACGAAATGTTAACACTTTGTAATTCAACATTACCTGTGTTAAAAGGGTTCAAGCTATACAATTATAAGCACAATCTGTAATTTCCAAGAAATTATTAAGTGTCCCTGTAATTTCCTGCTTTTAGTACTGTTCTCACAGGTGTGAGTTAAATCTCGCGCATTTAAGATTTTTTTCTTGCACATATTTTTCATTACAGTTACTAATGTTGCTCAATTAAAATGTACTGTTTTATTATTATTCATAGTTTGTTGCATATCTAGTGGTAAAAACCTGCTCTCGATGGCACAATGTGCGCGATTTTGGGTCATGTATGAAATATCCAGCTTTGCCATTCTGGAAACTGTTGCTAATACATCTTTGCATTCTTACAGAGTCAGAGAACGACGGCTAAGTAACACAGTGGCAGCAGGCGACCGGCACCAGATGGCAGCACTGCTTCAAACAATCACCGCATCACCAAGCGATATCCAGTCATTGGTGAGTAGCGTCAATCATCATTGCTTGTCCGCAGCCAAGTCCGACGTCGATTGAAACCTCTATTAGCGCTCAGAGTTCTGGCCAGCAACTCGACCGGGCGACACCAGCACCGTTCCACACGAGGGGAGGCGTCGTTGAATTGGGAAAGCAACCGTGTGGAATTGTTTGTGCATGTATATAATTATTGGTATAGCTGAAACATTGCCCTTTCTGCTTGTGTGTTACCGTTGATTGGCATCCCTCATACTCGATAACTGAATCAGCGATCATGTGCGCAAACAGAAGGGATTTCCTGACTTGTGTTTGTGTACTTGGTTAGTAAAGGAATTCAATCCGTACGATTCTCTCTCTGCACCGAATGAATCTCGTCGAGAAGAGAATCTGGTTCCAAAGAGATGGTATCTCTGTTACGGACTCCATTTTGTGTAGACGTCACTTTGAAGCGCCAGCAGCCACTCACCGTCATTGGTGAGATTCTACACTATAGCATTATTTAGCATGATTTCACTTTACAGTGTGACAGTTGCGTCAATATAATCAAAGTTGATTCGAATATATTTTTTAAACTCATAACAGTTTAATCTTATTTGATGAGATAGCCAAATCCCCGTGTGAGAACATAATTAACACAATTATGCATGCATCCAGATTCTGGGAGCATGGTATAATTTCCGTCACAACCGACCCGTAATTCCAGGCTCTGGTGTGTGCGACAAACGGTGGCGCCGCACCCCGGAGCTTGGATAATCGAGACTAAACGATGACCCATGTGTTGACTGTTGCCGACGTCAGATGGCATCACTATTCGGATTAATTCTCATTTGCGTGAATAATTGATGTCATATATTATGTGTTTTGCAGATTTGTTTTCATGTCACAAAATGGCAAATCAAGTCACAAGTCAATCACCTGCAAGTCAAGGAAAATCTCAAGTCAATGACCTCAAAGTGAAGTATCGAATCATCTGTCTTAATTCCACATCAAGTCACTACCGTTCACCGTTCGAGTCACGAGTCAAGTCGCACTCAAACACACGACACCTGCACTTCATACCTAGTGAAATATTAAAGATGAACAGGTCCCACCAGTATAATACATGCGAGCTCGAATGAGTGTTCAAGTGCCGAAGGAAATCATTAGTTGTCTGAGGGCCGTCCACTACTTTACTACCACAATATCTACACCCCGCCGTTCGCCTCGTGCTGTTTGTGTAAAACTGTTGAAAGCAAAGCTTACAACACGTTCCACATTAGTTGAAGTCGTCATGATTGTTGGGGCTTGTTTGTGGTAGTTTAGCAGGGAATGTATGCGGATTCTGCCCGCCACGACATTACCCAATCACAATGAGTATTTAGAGGCCTAATAATGATTGTATCCGGTGCCGCCTGTCACAACAACATGGTCTAGTTTTGTGCACGCTTTGAGCCAGACTTGTTGGCAAGTCATAAATTGTCAAGACAAGTCTCAAGTCATTGACCTGCAAATCTAGCGAAGTCTCAAGTCATTGACCTGCAAATCTAGCGAAGTCATTGACCTGCAAGTTATGTCAAGGCTCAAGTCAATGACCTCCAACTACAGAAAGTATTTATGGAGGAGGGAGTAGTCTTCGTAGACGTGTGGTTAAACTTTGTGGGAATAGATGACGTTTTCATGAGAGATAGTCTTCATCTGACTGGGAAGGGCGCTGCAGTTCTTGAGTGTGAGTTTGCCTCGGTTGGCGACAGAATGGCACAGTTACCGCAAATTATTTAAGCTAGATGCGCAAGAGGAACTGACAGAGACAACTCAAAAGAATACAAACACACATCCAAAAAAATATTCACCTATAATTTCAGAAAATGAACTTAAATGTGTATGCTCAAATGCCAGAAGCATAGTACATAAAACAAGCGATGAATAGAACAATATGTTAAATGTTTGTGTTAATGCTAGTAGTGTGAATATGTTAAAAATATAATTTACATATATCTGATCAGGGCGTGCTTTATATAAATGATAAAATTGTTGGACTCTCGATAACTCTTCGTTATCCACTTGCCATTTGGAATTTGTCGTTTTGGATGGCAATCTTTTAAACCTTGTTAAAACGATGAAACAGTATTGTGATCATCCCGTGATTACACTGACTGATCAAGCCTGGCATTGCACATATTTATGAGTACTATTTCATATGCAGTTCGGAATTTCCGTAATAAACGTAATAAATCTGTGTATTACTAAATTTATATTATTCTGGGATTTTCATTTCGAAAACTGTTGACGTTTCTTCGATCAGAATGAGATTTTGAAAATCTGTCGTATGGCATTTTGCAAGTGAGACATAGTCGAAAAACGTGTTTTGATAATTACTTCACAGTTTGATAACATGAAGCTACTTAGATAATAGGTGATAGCAGGAAACTTTCAGGCTGCCATTTTAATTTTTTTTCACTTGTAGTAAAATATTCTTAAAAAAGTAGAAACCGTATGTGTCCGACCCTGATGCTACTGAATCTTTGAATATATCTGATGGATTTATGATATAGTCATCCAATACATTTTTCAAGGTCAAATATGTGATCAATACCACGTAGTCACCAATTCTGGAGAACTATTCAAATGTAGTAGTGTGTAGTTGAAAGTGGTCCTCTTTAGATTCAGCAGATACGTGAACTTTACACTTGATGTAATGTTCACGTATCTTGATGTAATGTTCACGTATCGTGATGTAATGTTCACGTATCGTGATGTAATGGTCACGTATCTTGACGTAATGTTCACGTATCTTTATGTAATGTTCACGTATCTTGATTGTGTAATTTGAGCAACCCATTGTGTGTGCGCTGTAGGTGAGATGTTTGACCAGACAACAAGAAAACACTTCTGAACTCAAGTCTTCGTCTATTTCATTCAACATTTGCAAGTCTTGGTCTACTTCATTCAACAGTTGCATAAACTAAGGCTGTCTTGGTTGACGCATTAACTTTTTGTAATTCCCTCCGAGATCGTGATATGACAGCGTGACAAATAATAACATTTCTCCGTCATCTGAAGACTGAAATCTTTTAAAACGTTCTTAGCTCCTTAGCATATTCATCCATCTGTTGTCAACTTTAAAGGGACACTGTCATGGGTCTTAGGTCTATGCACTTTGTGCTAAATTACTAAAACATAACCATTTTTAACTACAATTAAGAGTATCACGCCAGTGGTTTAATATGAAAAACTCATTGAACACGCAGCATCTTAATTTCCTGGGCCGCCCAATATTGTTAGATAACTCTACGTCACAAGTGTCGAAGTCTAGCCTTTGTTTACTGAACTAATCCTCCTTCTGACAAAATAGCACGGTTGTTTGACACTTTGCGTTGGTTCTGTATATGCCGGCGTCATGTAATACGTCATGTGTAGTCTACGTTCACGATTTTCATAGAACTGTGCATGCGCTTAACAGTTGCGCTGGTTAATATTCCAGCCGCCGGGTTCCCATCGTTGCAGCATTTATTTCCAACATACTTTGTTTCCCAGAGAAGTCGAGATGACGTCAGAATGAACAGGTCTGCCAGGGGGTGAAGTGTAAAGTGATTTGAGTAGTACCAAAACTGGATACCGCGTTATATATAAGAACGTATATATATATAGTTAGCAACAGACTTATCGATCTGCACTGTTTACTCAGTATCTGTTTTCAAGGAATTCAGTATTTTCTCGCATTTGGCCTGACACTTCTTCAATTTGCGTTCGCACCGCTGGAAGACAGCATCTCTATTTCCACGTTTGCATGCAATGTTGCATTTGTTGAACTGTTTCCAACACGCTTTCAGGCACAATTGGTGAAAGTCGATTGGATCACGTTTAGAGCCGTAGCACGATATCACCAGCATGGCTGACGCGAAAAGTACAACGGTCTAAAAATGGAAATATAGGAGTTTGTTAATCATTATGTATGAACGTTGCTGTGGCATGGAAGTAAACGACGTGGTGATCATGGTCGTTACCGCGACCGTCTACTAAACCGTCTTAGTGATGATTGCATGCAGAATACGAAAACAAATCAAACATTGATAACATCATGCTACAGTGCTGACATGTTTCTGCGAGAAACCAAGCGAACGATTGCATGTACTTACAACCGAGCTTTTCATATTGATTGACTGGTTGGTTGTTTGCGTCCTGACTGCCAATCTTGCACATCGGCTCGCTCGCTTACAGATGATTTGTACATAAGTCTTACTTGGTCCGCATCAACCGTCGGGTTTGCCTAAGTAGGGTAGAGTGTGGCAAGGAGCCCCCATGGGATAAGACGCCCCGTCGAATTTCCATAATTATATGTGTTTGCTGTATGTATATGGCGGCTGAATGTAGTGCTGCTACCTAGTGCATATTTAGCCCCAAAGCACATGCGGCAGAAATAGACGGTTTAAAAAAAATTATATTTGTAATGTTGTACTGAAACACAAAGATCACGCTGTTTTTTAAATTAATAATTTATGTAACAACTCCATTTGATGATATAGGCGCTAATTACTGTTAATGCGGGAATTAAAAGTCATAACTATGTCATATCCTGCCTAATGGGGCAAGACGCCCTTTTTGATTGAGGGCAAGACGGTCCCGGAGACGTAATAATTAGTCGTAATTAGGTAATGGAAAATGTTTTTTACCTTGATAAAAGCTAAGTCTTTTTAAATGTATTATTTATAATATCGAGCAGATCGCACGTGACAATTCGGAGTACACAGTATTATTAGATTAATAAGTGCGTGTCATGATATACGCGTTGTTCTCCGTAATCAACGTGCAGCGCCGTAGAAACTACATCCTTTTAAGTTCCATATTGTTTCCTAAACAACTGGAATTCTTCATCACACACAAGTTGAACTCGTTGATCGTGAGTCAGCAAACGGGAAGGAGTAGCTAATGTGGAATTTACTGGCGGCTAGACGAGGGACACAGAACGGAAACAAGGAGGCAGTGAAGAGGCAAGAAAACAGGGATGATGTGGAAGAATGGCCGAATGGATTCTCCTTGAACTGAGGACCACGGGAGGTGTGGTGTCAGTTGTACAATGTCTACACCTGTGGAGCGTTGTGTTTCATCTATCCTAACAGCGAGTCCGAGTGTAACTGAATGAAGTGTTGTGTCCTGTTTAGATCCAATAAAACATAATGCATTTGTTTACATTTAACAATACTTTTGATCCTTTCAATATTCATGTTTCATGCAATGGAGACAAACTGTAAATATTAAGGGAAAGGAAACCCCATCTGAACAATATGTTTAATTAAGAATACATAGTATTAATGTTGTCAACCGTATTACATAATATATCCGCACAACAATCGTATGACAGTATTTACCCCTCACAATAATAATTTTATGAATATCCATAACAACGTTCCCTTATGCGGTTCCTTGCCCTAACCTACCCTAAGTAAATATGTAAGAATACTCGACATTTGTATGTATAAACTTTAAACCCATCTTATTAACTACTGTGTCAACAACAGGTCAAGATTCTCATGCATTTATACATATTAACTTCACAAAGTATCGTGAAGCATGTTTTGATCGTAGCGGTTAAATGTTAGAGGTAGTCACTAAGAACCAGCTCGACTGCGTGGTTACCTGGTTTTCGGCCCACCGTTGGTACAATCGTTCTGGCGAAGGCGCCCCCTCGGTCGGATACAACCTTCGTTCGACAAAGGGGCCTACTGGCAAAAATGCCCATCCTCCAGATGGGATAATTTGGTAGTTGGTGTTTACTAAATTTCAGGATATACATCATTAATGATTACTTCTTTCTTTACTTAGCATTGTTCATACATTTTGGCAATGCTTTCTTGGTAAACGACACGTGCCATGTTTGCTTGCTTCACTGGTGTTTTCATCTTATACGTGGAGGAGGAACCCAGCAAACTAGCATAACGGGTTTTTGTCGGGTTTTTTCCACTTTTGGGGGTCAAATCGTGTATTCGCCGAGTTTTTTATCAAGCGGGGAAAGGTATGCTCCTCCTGAGAAGCGTTATCATGAGTGTTTCCTTGTGGTTAGATTTATTAGATTTATGCTACGCCTTATTAATATCACACGCAAGCACACACGCACGCACGCACGCACACTTGAAGCTTCTCATTTAGTTGAAAGACATTACTATGTGGACCATGTCTTTATTGAATACTATATTTGCCCAGAAACAGGTATGGATCGTTGCGTCATCACTGACAGCCAATGGTTAACCCACTTACACCAGTGCAATTAACATTGTGAGGGCCCCTTACCGAAAGACGAAGATCGAGGCGCAAGGCATTGTCTATGGAGGTAATTCCATTACTTAGCGTTTATTCTTCCAGCATAAGCGTTCACAGATTGCATAGTATGTATTCACAGCATACATATAAACATGCGTACAAGAAAATACAGCGTATGATTAAAACATGAATGTACAGCGTCAATGGCAAGCAATGATTACACCGTACAATTACATTCCAGAAATTAAGACAAGAACATGCAGAGTAAAATAGAAACCGTACAAGTCATCAGGAGCACACAGAGACTTATCAGGAGCAAACAGAGAGTCATCAGGAGCAAACAGAGAGTCATCAGGAGCAAACACAGAGTTTTCAGGAGCAAACAGAGAGTTATCAGGAGCAAACAGAAAGTTATCAGGAGCAAACAGAGAGTTATCAAGAGCAAACAGAGAGTTACCAGGAGCAATCAGAGAGTTATCAGGAGCAAACAGAGAGTTATCAAGAGCAAACAGAGAGTTATCAGGAGCAAAAAGAATTATCAGGAGCTAACAGAGAGTTTTCAGGAGCAAAAGTAGATTTATCAGGAGCAAACAAAGAGTTATCAGGAGCAAACAGAGATTTATCAGGAGCAAACAGAGAGTTATCAGGAGCAAACAGAGAGTTATCAGGAGCAAATGGAGAGTTATCAGGAGCACAGAGAGTTATCAGGAGCAAGCAGAGATTTATCAGGAGCAAACAGAAAGTTATCAGGAGCAAACAGAGAGTTATCAGGAACAAACAGAGAGTTATCAGGAGCAAACGGAGAGTTATCAGGAGCAAACAGAGAGTTACCAGGAACAAACAGAGAGTGACATCCTAATACTTTACACCAACTAAGCTAATACCGGTGATCAGGTGAAGAGTCAGCTTTGATAGTACATCTGTTCACATTTCTAATTAACACTAATTAACTGTCTGCGCATTTTCGCGGCACTGAAGTCCCATACAATCTTGTCAAGATCGTCAAGACTATACAGGTTATAATGATCAAACAAATAGTTTGCTCATGATAATACTTTCCATGGTAATACTGTCCATCAACTAAGAAATTACAGCCTAAAATACAGCTTAAGAGAGTGACATCCTAATACTAATAATTTTGGCAGCACAGAAGTCCGATACAATCTTGTCAAGATTAATCCGAAGCATGATGTCACATCCCGTACTGAGCATAGATACGTGAACCAATCTCTTCTGTTCTGGCTCATTGGGATTGGTGCTCATCCTTGATCAGTTTCAACTTGAAACTCCGCTACAGCTCCTAATCGCCGAAGTCTTATATATGCGAAACATTTTCTCCACATTGGGGAAAGCATCCCTGATATTTCTTTTGATCAACATCTGACACACTGTCGCCTTTTGTGAGACGTCATGTTCTAGGTCACCTACCGATATTATGCAACTAGTCCACCGAATTGGATGAGTTAATTCGAGTGTCATCCAAATCCGATATGGATGACACTTGACAGACAAACGAAATTGCTTATTGATCCATTTGTACGTAATATTACAGTAACAATAATTAATACATAAACAAATTATTGTGCGTAAATGATGTATGTAAGCGCATATATTTAGTACGTATGTGGAATTGGGAGACTCCTGTTAAGACTAAAGAAGTCGATCTCATAGGAGCCACCCTGGTACGTTTTCAATGAATTTATTGGATATTGTGCATTTTTGTAAACTAATGTTAACACGTATAGCTGGATTAATTATTTATTGTTAACCATGCGTACAAGTGTAACAGTTAACAACGGTGTATATGCATATATATATTTGTATTATATAATTTAGTCAGAGGAAGACAACTATGAAACGCCGGCACATCAGAACCCGCGTGTAGGAAATTTGTACAGAACCCCGATTTTCACTAAAATTCGGCCGAATTTAGTGTGTTCACCTTGTGCAGATATTTAATCAATTGACTAATATTTGTACAACTTATATATGCTTTTCCATTATATACTTGAGTATTTATTAAATGAAAATTTTTTTAATGCTCACTTCAACACAGAAAAACATTTTAATAATTTGTATTTATGTACGCATGATTATTAGCATCGTTGGGTGGAGTTGACGTCGACTTTACCCAAAATGGTTTGTAAATACGTCCTTTGTACGTCCTCTGTGAATAAGTGTGCAGTGGCGAGTCTCATCTGAACAACATCACACTCACGTTCATTAATGTGTGAACTAAACTCGGCTTGCATGACGCATTTAAGAGCGTTTGATACAGCACAGCATTTCATTCCCATCCACATGCAATGTAAATATGGGCGGGCTATACATAGATGATAACATTGGTGGACTCTCGATAAGCCAGTGGCTTCCTTGTCCGCTTGACATCTGGAACTTGTAGTTTGGGATGGCAATCTTGTTAAATCGTGTTAAATCGTGTTAAACATGATACTCGTCCAGAAACATTCAACATATAACTGTCAGATTAAATAATTGAAGTTCTATAACATGTATTTGGTTGGTCAATATGTTGAAAAACAATAGTTGCGCTGGCTGTTATGAGAAAAACAAAACTAACAGAGTGCTAAATATTAATTCCATGTCATCGTATGCGAAGTTAAGATTATTTTGAATGCGTTGTCTACGCATTTACAATTTTACTCTTAACTGAAGTGTTAGTATTATAGTCAATTTAACTGGTTTCCCAGATTCAGGGTAACCAATCAAATCATCGGAACAATGGAAAGTAATAAGCGATTCCAACCTCTATCGTGCGACAAACGGTCGCGCTATAATAATTGTATACTTCGCTTATTCGATTCTCGCTCGCCTTCGTGAACTCGGCTCGTCGAGAAGAGAGTCTGGTACCGAAGAGATCGTCTCACTGTTACGGACTCCATTTTGTGTATGCCTCACTGTGACGCGCCAGCAGTCACTCAGTGTCATTATCGAGATTCTACACTATAAGAATATTTTACATTATATAAATTAACAGTGTGAGTTGCGTCAATATAATTTATGAAATAATATAATATAATTTATAATCTATAAATAAGTTTATTCGAATGTATCTTTTAAACTGACTCCAGTTTATTCTTATTTGATGAGATTCTACACTATAAGAACCTGATGATAAACCAAATACCCGGATGAGAACATAATTAATACAATTATGTATGCATCCATAATTTGGGTGCATTATATAATTTCTTTCACAACGGACCCATAAGTCAAGTCGCACTCAAATACATGCCGATTGCACTTCATATCTAGTGAAATATCAATGATAAACATATCCCGCAAATGATGTCAATAACTCAAGATCAAGCGAGAATTCGACTACGTTCGTAATACTTACGCGCTCGCTTTAGTTTTCAAGTGCAGAAGGAAATTACTAGTTGTCTGAGGGCCGCTCACTACCTTAGTACCACAATAGTTACAGTCCGTTGTTTGCATTGGTGCTTCCTGTACAACATTATTGAAAACAAAGCTAACAACTGGTGGCACTTTAGTTGAAGTCGGCGGGGTACTTCTCGACGTGCCACGAGTCAACCTAGAACGTTTCGGCCGCCGAGCATTTGCCTGCGCTGGCCCCACGCTGTGGAATAAACTGCCTGCCAACTTACGTGGAAACGGCAACCACCCGCAATTCAAGAAGCTACTAAAGACATTTCTTTTTTCCACTTAATTGGTTTTACCGCTTTGATATTGCATTTTTAATGATCTTATTACATATTATCAATCCTATTTATGTTCTGTATTATTGATGATATTAGCGTTTTATTTCCTATTTGAGATTGATCTTTTATATACAAATGCCATGTAATCAGTATACTTTTTCTTAAAATAATTTTACACACGCGAACATTCTGCATAGTTTTTAACATTTTATACAGCGTATGTATTATTATTATCACTATCTACATACAAGTTTGTATCGTGTGAACTGATGCCTGTAATCACCCGTGAACGGAGCAGTAGCTCCGGATGTGGTGTAAAAATAAAGTTTTATTATTATTTTTATTATAGATTGTAGTGGTAAATTAGCAAGAATGGTAGGCGAATGCTGCCCGCTGCAACATTAGCCAATCATAATAAGTATTTAGGGGCCTGATAATTATGGTATAGTAACTTGTCACAACAACGTGGGCTCGTTTTGCGTACGCTTTGAACAAGATTTGCTGGCAAGTCATAAACTGGCAAGTCAAGTCTAAAGTCATTGACCTGCAAGTCAACTCTTTGAACCGCGACCAAAACATTAGCGGTTGCAATTCCGTTTTGTTTTACTGTGTTGGCTCGACTATGTAGTGAAATATATCAACTGAAATATATCAACTGAAATATATCAACTGAAAGTTTGAGAGTCACTTTCATGATTGGTAACCCTGATTCCGGGTAACCAATCATACTCGTCACAATGAAAATGATGCATACATAATTATTGTTCAATTAGGCTCTCATCTGAGGATTTGACTAATCTAACTAATCATATAAGAGTGAACCTTTATCAGTTGATTCGATACAATCCGAATCTACTTGAAATATTGATTATAGCGATAATGATTTATTGTCTTCATGATACAGTTCATATACACATGTATAATTACTTGTTTAAATAATTCATTAATACATACTGCATCGTGCAGTAGTGCAACACTTTTAGAACACGTACGGTGTATCAATATTGATGTACACTATGACATCTCCATATGTATCACATATCATGATGTACATAATTCACAACTTGTCAGTTATACTACACGTTTACCACAGTAAAACTAGTAGAACAGTTGTTATGTATATATATATATATATATATATATATATATATATATATATATATATATATATATATATATATATATATAATTATATATATATATATATATATGTATGTATGTATATATATATATATATATATATATATATATATATATATATATATATATATATATATATATATATATATATATATATATATATATATATATTTAACTATTATATAAACTACGTGAATATATATATATATATATATATATATATATATATATATATATATATTCACGTAGTTTATATAATTACCCAGTTAAATATAATTCGACGGCTGACAGCGGCAAATAACCACAACTATGTAGTGAAATATATTAACAACGAGGTTATTATGCAACATTGTATTCATTTCTCAATATAAATTTTTCAAAATAAGTACATATACAAGCTATAATGAAACTATTACCATCTATTCTCCAGTTAACATTCATACATTCATCAAGAATAAGTGCTTTGCCTCTCTTGTTAAAAGCTTGAAGCGAAGTACAATTTTCAAGATGACTATTTATCACTATAGTATTCCAACATTTGGAAACAGTATATGCTAATGTATTTTGTCTGATCTTTGTATAGCAATACCGTATTTTATCAATTGTTTTCTGTCTCGTGTTATGGCTATGTGGAGAGACGTTTAATGTAATCATGTCATTGAATAGTTCTGATAACATACCCCTGTTGTGTCGATACATAAAGTCACAACATATGTACATGTTTACTTGATAAATGTTCATAATTTGTTGTTTTTTTAATAATCGCTGAGTGTGATTTCTGAAAACCACTTGACTAATTATGCATAGTGTAATATATGTATTTTGGACAAGAATATCTTTGGCATACTATATTACAATACGTGATGTATGGGTGAATAAAAGTATAATATAAGTTTGTCAGAGTTTTCTTGGCCAGCTTGTTTTTTTACCTTATTAATAATGCCAAATTAACTATTTGATATTTGGTTACATATATGTTGTATATGTTCAATCTAGTTTAGTTTGTTATCTATTACTATTCCTAGATTTTTTTATTATTTACAATATCTCTTTCTGTCCCATCTATGTAAATGTTTTTATGTGTGGTTCTTATGCTGTGAGTATTTTTCAACGTTTTGGCATTGTATCAAGAAATTTGCATCATCTGCAAACATAACAGGAAATGTAACTTGAGATACAGTACTTACATCATTTATGTATGTGAGAGATAGTAAAGGTCCCAGTATTGATCCCACCACATATTATATTTTTTAGAACAGAGTTAGTTCCATGAAATATTACTGTTTGTTTTCCTTTAGCTAGGTAATTTTGAATCCACTGGAGCACATTACCCCTATTTCCATAATGTGCTAATTTTGTTAGTAATATGTTATGGATAACAATGTCAAAATCTTCTAATGTACATTAGTCTTTAAAAAATCTTTGAAAATACTGGCAGCACAGATATGGGTTTGTAGTTTGCTAAAAGTTTAGAATCTCCATTTTTTTAAATTGGAACTACATTGGTTATTTCATAAATCCTCAGGCCTTTCATTAACTTATGGTATTCCTTTAGCTAACTCAAGGCTATGTTTGTGAAATAATCATTAAACTTAACAACAGTCAGCTTTTTGTTTTGAATAATTTTGTCATCAACTAAGAATTCTCGATGACATAAGGATACAGTCGTTTTGTCTATCATGCCCTTCATGCCACAATTTTTTGTAAATGACCTCTATGTTTGTGGATTTTTGTGATAATGGTACCGTTCTGCTATGTTCATAATTTAATTTAATTTATTTTTATATATTTTTATTGGTTTCATTAAATACTGTAGGTATATTCAAATAATACTATAATTTACGTTTTTTTGGATGGATTACCTTTGGTAATCCAGGGTTTGTATTTCCCTCTTCTGGTTTTTTTCTTAACAAGTTGAAATGTTTTATCATATGCCTCTGATATTTCATATAACAACATTTTGTAGCTTTCTTCGGGATCCTGACATGCATAAGCATCACCCCAAAATATGTTATCAACAATATATCTGAAAGTGGCAATAGTGTGATCGTTATATAATCTAGTCTCAGTTATTGTATCATCCTTTGTATTATTATTTAGTTTGGTTAACAAAAATATTGGTAGGTGATCAGATTTGTCTGTATATATTATTCCGTGCATTTGAGTATATTCAAAAGTATGTCGTTGCTGTAAATATTGTCTATAAATGTAGCTGAGGTTGGTGTTATTCTGGTAGGCTTTGTGATTAGAGGTAAACATGCATTTGAGAACATTGTATCTACATAATCGCTAGTGTATGTATGATGATTCAGTAAATTAATATTAAAATCGCCCATTATATAGCATTTTTATTTTCAGCTTTTAATGCTTGTAAAATATTAAGTATATGTTCTCTGACGACATTAATATTTGTATTAGGTGGTCTGTAGACTACACCAACCAGTGTTCACACTGAACATATTAATCATGCAAAATATTGTATTATGTAGAATATCGATAATGACGCTGTTTGTCTGGGGCTTTACGGTTAATGGAGTGGAGTAACAGTCAAATCACCAGTTCGGAACCAGACCCTATTCACGGGGATTTCAAGGAGGCGAAGGAGAGTTGGATAAACGAAACTGCGAAATGCAAATGCAGTCACGGGGAGATAACAGCAGACGTGTGGCTCGGGCATGCGCAAATATGTCAAGGGAAACGATTTGATGGGTGACAACCCGTAAGGGAAAGGGGAAACGATTTGATGGGTGACAACCCGTAAGGGAAAGGGGAAACGATTTGATGGGTGACAACCCGTAAGGGAAAGGGCAAACAAAACAAATGGCAAACAAATCAACTGCTGAATCTCGCATGCGTATATACATGAAGCGGAATGTATACAAAGAAAGGAACACAATAGCACTACACTGGAATACGCAGAACATGCACAGTTTCAAACAAACGGGTTGTTATGTCAGAAAGAGGACTAGTTTAGTTAACGAAGGCAAACATTTGTTATACAAGTTGAGTTTGGACGCGACGCAATACAGATAATGCATGATTGTAAAAAAAATGTATTCGGTGCGGCTCCGGTGACTCTAGTAAGAAGCCTCTGTGACTGGAGTCAGCCCCTGTGACTGGAGTCAGCCCCTGTGACACGAGTCAGCCTCTGTGACTCGAATCAGCCCCTGTGACTCGAGTCGGTCTCTGTGACTCGATTCAACCTCTGTGACTCGAGTCAACGAGTCAGGTGTTTTGGATAACAAAAGTAGCTTAATGCAAAATAACAGTTACCCCATAATTAAATAGTATTAAAAGAGTACGAAGGCCAAAATATGCTGAATATGATATCGCCAGTGAGGTTGTTACGAAACGGATTATGATCTCAAAATGAAACACTCTTTCGGCGAATGTGAAATTTATTCACTTGTCTTCGTCGTGATGATACAATGTCAATGAGATGGAGGTAACAGAAGAGATTATTGCAGATGTTATGTTTATTGTGATGATTATGGTGATGAGTGGTGATATAACTCGTGGTATAATAAAAATAAAAATACTTATTGGATAGACAGTTAGTTTTTGCTTGAACCCGTACCAGGTTTGACACGTGACAGAGCGCCCGAAGCAACACGAACACGGCCTTTGGTCGCGGTAATGAACGGGACATTTTCTCAAAATATTACAATACCAGTCAATAAACATCGATGAACACAGATTTACATTGAAAGAGGAATCAAGCGTAAAAATGCCAGAAGACAACCTCCATCAACCTCCGATGATCTACAGACAAGTACGGCCGTCTAGTATATTACCTGTTGCAGTCATGCGATCAAGTTGAAGACCGACCGATTAACATTTTCCTATTACACGAGGAGTACAAATCAAGCTAACGTATCTCTAAAATATGCTATATAAAAATGTAAAATTGTAATTTACTCACCTTGATTGCGCTTAATGATAGATTTTGAAACATACTGTTCACAACGATAAAAAAAGTCGTGATCGTCCCGTGATTACACGAACTGATAAATCGTGACATTGCACATATTTCTGAGTACTACGTCATTTGCAGTTGGGAATGTTCGTTATAAACGTCATCTATCTGTGTATTGCTAAATTTAGTTTATTCTGGGGTTTCCTTTCTTTGCTGTTAACGTTTCTTCGTTCAGAATTATATTTTGAAAATCGGCCGTCCCCTGTGTTACAAGTGAGACATTGTTGAGAAAGGTTCATTTAAAATTTACTTCACGGTTTTGATTACATGAAAATATTTTGATAGTAGGTGATGCCAGGAAACTTTCAGGCTGCCATTTTGAGAATCTCTTTTCACTTTTAGTATAATATTCTCAACATGTAGAAACCGCATGTGTCCGACTCTGACACTAGTGATTCTTTGAAATGTGTATATATATAAGATGGATGTGTGACGTAGTTAACCATCTACAAGTGGCCAACACGTTTTGACTGGTCAAAAATGTGGTCTACCCCTTACAGTCACCAATTCTGGAAAACTGCTCAAATATAGTAGTTTGTAGTTGAAGGTGGTCCTCTTTAGATTCCGCTGATACGTGTACATTACACTTGCTGTAGACAGCTGTCAGGCTACAAGAAAACACTTCTGAACTCAAGTATTGGTCTATTTTATTCAACACCTGCACGAACAAGGTCCACCTCAGTTGCCGCATTAACTACTTTGAATTCCCTCCGAATTTGTTAAATGACAGCGTGACAAATAGTAATATTTCGCTGTCATCTGAAGACTGAAGTACTTTTAAAACGTTCTTCGGTCCCTAGCATATTCATCCATCTGTAATGGAGAAAAGTCATGGCTTTGGGTCTATGCACCTAGTAGAATTACTAAAACATAACCATTTGCAAGTACATTTAAATGTACCACGCCAGTTGTTTAACAGGAATACCTTGTTGAACACACAACGTCTTAATTTCATGGGCTGCGCCATACTGTTAAATAACACTACGTCATGAATGCCTTTTTCTTCTGAACTAGTCCTCTTTCTGACAAAACAACGCGGTTGTTTGAGACTTTGCATTGGTTCTGCGTATGCCGGCCTCACGTAATACGTCACACGTAGTCTACCTTCCCGATGTACATAGAACCGCTTATCGGTCGCGCTGATTTTCCAACATTACGGGACATTCTGTGTAGACCACTGGTGTAATATTCTTGATTGTATGTGTACATGGGTAGTTTTTATTATCTCATTTATGTGCGTAACTCCGAAACCGTAACGTTTGTTTCGTTTTAACATTCTATACCGATTTCGAGAATTCCTTTCGTGTTGATCCGTCTCTGAGCGGTCCCGACGTTGCAGCATTTATTTCCAATATACTTCCCAGGGAAGTCGAAATAACGTTGAAATTCTAAGGGGTGTAGTTTAAAGCGCCTTTAGCATTCCGAAGGACCGAATACCGGCTTATGTATAAGAACGTACCTTTAGATCACACCATACTTATTTATCTGCACTGCTTACTCAGTATCTTTTTTCAAGCAGTTCAGTATTTTTTCGCATTTGGCATGACACTTCTTCAAATTGCGTTCGCACCGCTCGAATCCAGCAGCTAGATCTCCACCTCGGCATCCCAGGTTGCATCTGTTGAACAGTCTCCAACACGCTTTCTGGCACAATTGGTAAAGGTTGATTCGAACACCTTTGGTGGCGTAACACGATATCACCAGCATGGCTGTTGCGAAAAGGATTACGATCTGAAAATATAGGACTTTGTTAATCATTGGGTATGAACGTATGGAGAGGACGTGGTGATTCTGGTCTTTACCGCGTGTTACTGGCGATGAGATAAGTTGGCTGGCGTGGCCGTCTATGAAACGGTCTTAGTGAAGATTGCATGCCGAATAAGAACAACAGCTATCCTTAAAATCACATTACTGTGCTGAAATGTTTCAGTGAGAAACCAAGCGAACAATACGATTGCATATACTTACAACTGAGCTTTTCATGTTGATTGATTGGTTGGTAGTTTGCGTCTTGACTGCCAATCTTGCACACTTTGCGTAGGGTCCGCATCAGCTAATGTAGGGTAGAGTGTGGCAGGCGCTCCTGTGGGGTAAGACGCCCCGTGGTATTTCCATCATTACACGTGCTTGCTGTATATCTCTGGTGGATGACAGCAATTTTGCTACTTATTGCATATTCTGCCTCAAAGCACAGGCGGCCGAAATAGAAAAAAAATGTATATTTCTAATGTTGCACCGAAACACAACGATCACCCTATTTTCTATATTGATAATTCATATTACAACTCCCATTTAGTGAAGCAAAATATAGGCGTTAATTGATATTAACGCGGGAATTAAGAGTAATTCCTATGTCATATCCTGCCCACTGTGGACCCGGCGGGGGGAGGGGATTTAGTAAATTTGTAGTCGTGATTGGGTAATGGAAAATGTTTTTACTTTAAAAAAAGCTGCGTGTTATTAAATATACTTTCTATAATTTCGTACTGATTGTACGTGACAATTCGGAGTACACCGTTTTACTAAATTAACGAGTGCGTATTATGCTATATCATCGTGCAGCACCTTTGAAACTACACCCATTTAAGTTCTTATTGTTTCCTAAGCAACTGGAATTCATCACACACAAGTTTAACTAGTTGATCATGCGTCAGCAAACGGGAAGGAGACACTAAAGGGGAAATCACTGGCGATAAGCGAGGGACACAGAACGGAACCATGGACGCAGTGAAGAAACTAACAAAAACAGCGATAATGCGGAAGAGTGGCCGAATGAATCCTTCTTGCACTGTTGACCGCGGGAGATGTGGTGTCAGTTGTACAATGACTACACGTTATGAGCGTTTCGTTTCTTTTAATATTTTGGCATTACATACTATATCCACACAGCAATGGCATGACGGCATTTACACCTGAAAATAATTAGTATATGAATATCTATGACAATTTTCCCTTATGGGATTCCTTGTCCTACGCAACCCTACGTAATTAAGTATTCCAAGTGAACACTCAACATGTGTATGTATAAAATGTAAGCTTACTAAGTACTGTGTCAACAGGCTAATGTGGTCATGCACTTACATATATTAATTTTAGAAAGAATCGTGAGGTGCCCAGAGCGTGCAAGTACCCGGGGAGTGTTTTGATCGTAAGTGGCTAACTGAAGTAGTCACTACGTACAACCAGCTCGACCGCGTGGTTACCTGGTTCCCGGCCCACCGTTGGTGCAATCGTTCTGGCGAAGGCGCCCCCTCGGACCGATACAGTTTACGTTCGCAATTTGTCGACATTGTACGTAGGAGCCTATTGTTCATATATATATATATATATATATATATATATATATATATATATATATATATATATATGGCAGAACCCTGAGCTCGTTTGCTACATGAAAACACAAAGAGTGATTGTTGGTAAAAGTAATTTAATAATTGTGCCAACAGAAAATAATATGAATCAATAAAAAGGTAGCTTGGCAGCTAGCACAAACAAGCTCATCAAGAAAAATACAATAAAATACAATACATATATATCAAATGAGATATCGCTTAGTTGCCAATACAAAGTTGCTGATTGAGAAACAATTATTAAATGATAAAAGTAGAAGTAGCAAAGGTCCTTTGTCCCACCATATATATATATATATATATATATATATATATATATATATATATATATATATATATATATATTTATATATATATATATATATATATATATATATATATATATATATATACGTTGTCGACAATTGTACGTAATTGTTAGCTTGACAGTGTACGTAAACTAAAAAGGTAATCGATTGTTGCTAGAAGGGCAATACTTCTTATACTTATGTCATTCACTTAATGTGGTGACGTGATGATTTCCTCCAGAGGTTTCAGTTCTGCATTGCAGCTATATTTGTCCCATGATTCGTGTCTTTTCGTATGTTTGTAGAGTATTGTTGGTCGACCAATAGGACCATTGGCTAAAGCAGGATTTTGTTGGTGCTTCTTCTGGCGCATCATGACCTGCCTGACGAAGACGCCGTATGGTGGTGATCCATATAGCCGTATATATCGTGGTTATATGGCGCCATGACACATTTGAGTTTTCTGCAGCATTCTTGTGTAGGTGCGATCCAATGCATTTTCTACTGATTGTGTTAGTGACCACAAATCGCATCCATTATATCAGGATCGTTTCAACCGTCGTCCTGAAAATCTTAAGTTTGGTGAGTCTGCAGATGGGCGCTCTCCAAGCTTTGTCAAGAGCGTGAACTGCTGCCCATGCATGTGCTTTTCTGCACTGGATGTCATGCTGAAAGGGTAATATTGGTGGGACATCTCTCTCTTTCCATCCGTTGAGCTAATGCAATTATAACTTTGTGCATGTTTTTTAATGCTTTCTTGGTTAACCATATTTGCGTCCTTCCCTAGTGTTCCCATCTTATATGTGGAGGGGGACACAACGAAATAGTGAAACAAATATTATAAAGGGCACAGATACACACACACGCACGCACGCACGCACGCCCGCACGCACGCACGCACGCATGCACGCACACACACACACAAAGCAAAGTTTTAACCCATTAACTAGGTGAGACCAGTGCAATTTACGTTGTGAGGGGCCTGGAACAGGCTTTTTGTGGGGGTCCCTTAATGACGGACGAAGATCGAGACGCGAAGTATTGACCATGGAGGTAATCGTATGCCTAAGCGTTTATTCAACTATTTTTTAGCGTATACATTTGCAGATTGTTGTCGACGACAACATACAAACAAACATACATACAAGAAAATACAGGGCATGATGAAAAACAGCTACTAATCATTAAAGTTGGATATATGCGAAGCAATAGACATGATTAGCAACAAATTTTTACTCGTACGCCGAGTTTTTTTGCGCTACGTCACATTTTTTGCCATCGAATCAGAAGTTACGGCGAAATTTGAAGTTCGAGGGAAGTTGAAGGAACGTTAGTTCTTGCGCCAAAAATGGAAAACCCTCGCAAGTGCAAACGCGCATATATTTCATACATAAATATTTGTAGTAGTTCAAAAGAAACTGTGCATTGTAATAGTTAAACCTCTTAGGAACACACATGTATATATAAAGTTTTGTTTGAAATAGACATCAGTAAGTTTGACAACGTTTTAAAAGACCTAAGATTTGCTTGTTTGCAACTGCAGCGATGCGGTGAGGCGCAGTGGCAGAGAAATACAAATGTGTTTCTTGGACTCCTTAGACTTAGATCTATTTAGTTGCAGAGTTAGCAGTGTAGGTTTTGAATGTTATATATGGCTATGCGCGGAGTATCCCACTGTAATGGATTTGTATCTAATGTACATTACCTATTATGTAAATTAATTTATTTGTTTTGAAAACATTGTCGAGTCTTTGATTACATTTAGTCATTATGTAGGCATAATGTTTTCGTGCCACCAGAGAAAATATACAATACTTAAAATAAAAATTACAGCCTTTGTATCATTAGATTAGCCTCTATGATTGATAGAGGGGACGTATATGCAACTAATTATTTTATTTATTTTTATATTTAAATTGGGCTCAAATAAATATAAATCAAATAGAAAAATTACAAATGGGAAATGGGTGGTCTGAGAGAACAAATTGAATTCTGGCTAAAATAATATATAGTTAGATTGAATGATCATCGGTATAGTCATATCTAGTCTCACATAAGCTACATTTGTCGTGAAATAGTTAACGTTTTAACCAAAAAAACAAGTTAATGTTCTTCCGCGAAAGAAGAAAGGAAAAAGGCCGTGCAGTTCACAGCAACAGAAGAGTTAATGTTGCTGACCGAAGTCGGGGGACAAAACCCATACGCAAACGGTCGACAAGTGTGGACCAACATCGCGGCCACAGTCTCCTGTTTGCTCTGCTGCTCTTGCCAGGGGAAACTTCCTGATCGACGCAAGGTTAGTCCGCGAACGCACACAACTGCTTGTAAAGCACTACAAGTAAAACAACCGAGAACAGTTAAAGAAGTAACCTTTGTCTAAATGCGCTCAGATAAATATGTATCAGTTGTAATCATTAAATCGTATGCTATCGCAATTCAGAATATTTTTTTTAATATATCAAAAGCGACAGCAATTTGCAAACGTATAAATTGATTTTACTTGGGACCACCTACAGTCTTGGAAACGACTGAAAATGTTAAACAGTTGTTGATAACTATATAAAATAGTATAACACCTTGAATAATTACTGTTTGTACATCTCACTGATTCCTGGCTTTAATTCGAACTAGTAATGGTGTTTTTTGTTAAAAGGGTTTATAATGTATTCACTCTGTATTGTAAGGTACTCATTATATCTGAGTGTACTAATAATTATTGTTATGCCACTGATTTGATCATATATATAAATTAATGAAGTGGTGGCATGGCGATTCGCGATGCTGCCATGGCGCGCTTAGCCACCATGATAAATAGTCAAGTAGCCGACACCAGACCTGCGAATACCTTACCTAATGAAGATAAGGACTAAAGCTTTGGAGACGGCGAATCAGAAGATGCAGACACGAAGAACATGGATGCCGACACATCAGAGAAGGAGGAGGAGATTCAGCAAAGGACGAAACGTAAATTATGCTAACTGAAACATACACGTTGTATTGGATGATAAAGACTTGGGAAAAGTAGCTATATTTAATTGGGATCGTTGCAACCATGTTAATGGCCATCGCAAAAATTCAAATAGTCTCCTACCCCGTCATATATTTCTGAATTAGTTTTCTCTAATATTTCAGCGATATGACTTTTGATGATTACTGTTTTTTAAGACCAGTTGTATGTAAGACATCATTCGTGATAAAACGACAAAACATTAGAATTACATTTAGATGAAAAGTTATACATTCAGTATAATAAGTGTAAAATCGTCGACCAGACAAAGGTAGGCTGCTTTTCCCAGTTACAATAAAGATATGCTTGATAGTGTGAACATGTCGCCCATGTGTCGATCCAAGTGGACATGGCTAAAACATTATGTTGGAATGTGTTGCATGTAGAAGAATTACATGAAAGAAGGGAAAATGCCAGATTCTGCAATGCTGGAGTATATGGTAAAGAAGAACGCAAACATGGAGAAAGAAAGTACTGTTTATTGTTTCACGAATGTAGGGCGTATGATATTGTGATATGTGAATTTAAACATTTCATATGATGTGACATAAGTGCAATTGAGTAGGCATATTCAGATGTTTGTTTGTAGAAGCCATTGGCTGTGAAATATTGCATTTTTAGGGTTTAACAGGCGGGGGGATTTATGTAAATTGTTCTGCTATGGGCCACGTGGGCGCATGAACACATGACTATTTTTGTAAAAACAATTGACGGCATCGCACATCGGGGCGTTTTAAAAGAGCTGGAAGTAGGTGATTTTGACAAAACTTGGTCAACATGTCAATGAGTTGATGCTGTGAAAATGTTCAAAATGTTGAGTGGTCAGGTTTTCTTAATCAGACAAAACGTCCACATAGCAACCAATGCAGTTTTGTACTGTGGACTGTCCGCTACAGCTGAAGAGAGAGAGAGAGAGAGAGAGGGGGGGGGAGAGAGGGAGAGAGAGAGAGAGAGAGAGAGAGAGAGAGAGAGAGAAGGTAGGTTTGTGCGAGATAGGATGAGAACTGGAACTAGAACGGACTGAAAGACCACAGCAGATGGAAAAGCAAAAAAGCAATTCCAACTAACGATAGATATGTTGCGAAAGAAAAACAATAAAACATTCAAGTGTTTGTATCACTGTAGATTATGTTGTAGCTACGATGTTTAATTATTCATGCCTGCAATGATTTGTTGTATCATTGTAGTTTATGTTATAGCTACGATGTTTAATTATTCATGCCGTCAATGTTATTGTTGTATCAATGTAGTTTATGTTCTAGCTACGATGTTTAATGATTCGTGCCTGCAATTATATTGTTGTATCACTGTAGTTTATGTCATAGCTACGATGTTTAATGATTCGTGCCTGCAATTATATTGTTGTATCACTGTAGTTTATGTTATAGATACAATTTTTATGTGGACAGATTATGGCAGTGATCCATAGTTATATCACCTAGAAGATGATGATCCGCAAACATGTCATATTAACATTTTATTATCACCTATAGTCGTGGGTAGTGTGTGCTACGTTTGTTTATTATATAGTTTGCTTTACACATAATTAATTTGTACAGCTACGCATTTAGTAATTACACTTCGATGTCGCCTGGTTGGACGGTTACCAATGTGTACAATAAAATGACACATTAAACTGTGTTATAGTCATATTATTATTACGTATTTTCCTTTATTTTGTAGCTTTGTGTATATGTGTAAAGTGTATGCATGAACAGTTGGCATGTGTACTGATCCGAAGCATAATACGATTTGTTTAATTGAGGTCTGGTGTAGATGAATCGAATCACTGGTGACGCAACGTCAACCTACGAATTCCTAGTGTTATCGAATAGACATGTTTTAGAGTCAGTTTGTCAACAGGCATGCGTTTGCTTACCACAGGTAGTCTTCCAGGGTGGGGGTTCAACGTCAAAGTACAAAATTGTAATGTTGTCGTAGAGGCACGTTTTACAATTTGTCAACAGGCATGCGACAACGTAGTAGGACAAGCATTTACATTTCCCAAAATTTAATAACATCTGCAATTTTTCAGACCATTTAACTAAATTGTCTAAATCTTATTTTAAATATTGTTCATCACCATCATTGTTAACCCTTCTAAACACTTTTGTACCATCCGCAAATGTCAGTGGGTTGCTTGTTATGTTATCGTCCAAGCCATTGATATATGTTAAAGATAATAAAGGTCCTAATGCTGATCCTTGCGGTACCCCACACAAAACTGATTTCCAGTTTGAAATGTCCTCATCTACGACGACACGCTGTCTTCTGTCAGTCGGACATTGTCTTACCCTGTCGATTATGCCATCCCCGATACCACGGACTTTTAATTTAGGTTGTAATCTTGGATGCGGCACTTTGTCGACAGCTTTCTGAAAATCTAAATAGATGATATCTACTGGTGATCCCTCGTGTATCCACTTAGTGATTTCTTCAAAGACATAACATATTTGTTAAGCATGACCTGGATTTTAGGAATCCATTTTGAGATGGATTTAATAAATTAAAATTCGTTTTACTATTAATCATATTTTGCTGCATAGCTAGTAGTAACAATCCGCCCTCGATGGTACATAATGCGCGATTTTGTGTCATGAGTAACATATCCAGCCTTGTTATTTTAGAAACTGTTGCTAATACACCTTTGCATTCTCATAGAATCGGAGGAAGACGACTAAGAAACACAGTGGCAGCAACCGGCCGGCACAAGATGGCAGCACCGGACAGCACTGCTTCGAACAATCAACGCATCACGTAGCAATACTCAGTCACTGGTGGAGCAGCGCCGTTCATGCTTGCTTATCCACAGCCAAGTCCAACGTCGATTAAAACTGCTAGTACCGCTTATAGTTCTGATCAGAGACACTGCTGGGGGCGTCTTTGTATTAGGAAGCAACTGTGTGGAATTGTTTGTGCGTGAATAGAACAAGAGCATGAACAAGACAATTTATCTTGACAATACAAATAAAAATAGAGTGGTATAAAAAATATGCATTAATATGTTCACTAGGAAAAATACAAACATAATGTAAATTGTAATAGATAGTAGTCGTACATTCATATATGTATTCCTGATTTAGTAGATTTTGCAATTACACCAGTTTAGTGTTCTACACGTATCTTCATATTTTTATGAAAAATTACGTTTTGCATAACTTGCAGAACCTCGCAGACTATGAATTCCTATCTTCTCTGTTACTATGTTTAGGGTATTATTAATAACATTTGACAAGTTATATCTAAGACACTTTTGAATGAATATATTTATTAATATATATATATATATATATATATATATATATATATATATATATATATATATATATATATATATATATATATATATATATAATACACCTTTTGTTTTGATTGCGAAATGGATATTTAATATGTATGCACACGTATGTTTACTGCACCTCAAGCAGTGTCACCGTATGGTGGAGCTACTAAAGCAAGGAATGTGAACATGTCAATATGACTATTGTTTGTCACATTTGATCTTGCAGAATAGATTACCTTTGAATGCTTTGTCAGGTAAAGGAAGGCCTCTGTCATTTCTTCATTATGATTTACAGGCTTGCCTACATGACCATTAAGTGTAGATGTGATGTCGCAACCTGTTAGTGCGTGGATACTGGCAAAGCCCGAGACTTGAACATTCCAAATATCTCCGTAGCTAAAGCTGACACACGTATTGTTGTCCACGTTTTGCGTACTCTGGAACAAGATGAAAAGGTAGTCCCGGTCACCGTTGTAGATGCCTATGTAGTGGTCATCCTAGCTGGACAGTTTCTTGGCCTTTCTAAAATGTGGATTGCTTCACCAGAAGACTTGTTTGATAAGATTTTCAGAAGTGTCCAAAGCTTTGACGTAATTGACCAGTTCCTGACATTGCAAATGTTAGAAAGCATGTATTGAATGCATATAATCACATATATACGTTCGCTTTCCTAGCATCAGTAGCTGTCCCATGTCAGTGACATACAACTGATGTGTTGATGCATATATGTGCATACGTATTAAATATTAATTTCACTATATGTCTTAGAAGGTTCTTGTATCATGGTATCATTTAAACAATACAGGTATATTCACCATATGTAAACGTCAATTCGTATTACGTGGTGCTGCAAATGGTGTATGGTGTCAGGAGTAGTAGCATAACTAATGAATACTGATTTTCCCCACCGAAACTTTTAAACACATGAATTGAAAATATTGCTATATTAACTGCATCTAAGGACAAACATAATTTAATTACCTTTATTATTTTTGTTGGCACCGATTTTTACTAGAATTCGATCGATCGATCGTAAAATTATCAAAGATCAACCGACCATGACATGGTATATACCAAATGAAGCGTAAGCATTCCTGGAATACCTATGCGAAGTAATGCTAACAACAGTTGTTATGGTAACATAACTTTCACGGATAAACTATCGGTTATATTGTCATCGGGTCAACGGTTCAATATCTTCAACATTTTTGCGCCCCGTGGTGTGTCGGAAAATATAATTTTTTCGTGGCTCCCCATGTACAATCAATAAGTCTGACTCCAAGAAGCGACGTGACAAATTTAGTCAGCCGAGTAACTATTATTTTGCTAACCGCCCTGGCATGAATTAGTCAGAACAAAGTAAAATTACTTTTTACCTGGTGCAGAGATTTAATACAATGACTAGCAGTTTTAATAACTTTTAGCCTCTTTTTTCTTATATACTTGGATATTTACTATGTGATTGTTTTTGTTCTTGTTTGTACAGACGTAAACACTTAGACACATCATAGTAGTTTGTGTTGATGCTCAAAAAGATTATTAGCATCATTAGGTGGTGTTGACGTCGACTTTACATTACAATGTAAACACGTTCTTTGTACGTCCTCTGTGTATAAGTATGCGGTGGTGAATCTCTTCTGAACAACCTCGCACCCATGTTTATTAATGTGTGAACTAAGCTCGGTTTTATGCATGGAAATGATGACGTATTTGATAGAGTTTCAGGCAGCACAGAATTTCGTTCTACTCTACATGCGATGTAAACAGTATTTTCGTTCTGATCAGATTATTTGAAGGTCATTAAAACGCACTTCTGTGGTAAAGATGTAGAACATTGTTGTTGCAAACGCCAAGTTAAGGCGAAGCGTAATTTGACATACTCTAACTGCGACAGCTGGGTAGATTTTGCAAAATCCGGGTGCGTAAATTCGTAGGCAGTATTTCAGGTGGATGATTTTTATTTCGTATGTAGGGATGTAAGACAGTGATATGCCCACAGACACAGGTAGACGAGTTAAGGCAGATGAGTTTGATGATGATAGCGCAAGGTGAGCAAGAAGAGAGCAGTGGTGCTGAGAATGACGAGAGTTGAGGTGGTGAGAATGACGAGAGCTGAGGTGGTGAGAATGACGAGAGCTGAGGTGGCGAGAATGACGAGAGCTGAGGTGGTGAGAACGACGAGAGCTGAGGTGGTGAGAACGACGAGAGCTGAGGTGGTGAGCAAGAAGAAAGCAGTCGTGATGAGAACGACGAGAGCTGAGGTGGTGAGAACGACGAGAGCTGAGGTGGTGAGAACGACGAGAGCTGAGGTGGTGAGAACGACGAGAGCTGAGGTGGTGAGAATGACGAGAGCTGAGGTGGTGAGAATGACGAGAGCTGAGGTGGTGAGCAAGAAGAAAGCAGTGGTGGTGAGAACGACGAGAGCTGAGGTGGTGAGAATGACGAGAGCTGAGGTGGTGAGAACGACGAGAGCTGAGGTGGTGAGAACGACGAGAGCTGAGGTGGTGAGAACGACGAGAGCTGAGGTGGTGAGAATGACGAGAGCTGAGGTGTTGAGAACGACGAGAGCTGAGGTGGTGAGAATGACGAGAGCTGAATTGGTGAGGACTACGAGAGCTGAGGTGGTGAACAAGAAGAAAGCAGTGGTTGTGAGAACGACGAGAGCTGAGGTGGTGAGAACGACGAGAGCTGAGGTGGTGAGAATGACGAGAGCTGAGGTGGTGAGAACGACGAGAGCTGAGGTGGTGAGAATGACGAGAGCTGAGGTGGTGAGAATGACGAGAGCTGAGGTGGTGAGAACCACGAGAGCTGAGATGGTGAGAACGACGAGAGCTGAGGTGGTGGAAACGACGAGAGCTGAGGTGGTGAGCAAGAAGAAAGCAGTCGTGGTGAGAACGATGAGAGCTGAGTTGGTGAGAATGACGAGAGCTGAAGTGGTGAGAATGACGAGAGCTGAGGTGGTGAGAACGACGAGAGCCGAGGTGGTGAGAATGACGCGAGCTGAGGTGGTGAGAACGACGAGAGCTGAGGTATTGAGAACGACGAGAGCTGAGGTGGTGAGAATGACGAGAGCTGAAGTGGTGAGAATGACGAGAGCTGAGGTGGTGAGCAAGAAGAAAGCAGTGGTGGTGAGAACGACGAGAGCTGAGGTGGTGAGAATGACGAGAGCTGAGGTGGTGAGAACGACGATAGCTGAGGTGATGAGAATGACGAGAGCTGAGGTGGTGAGAACGACGAGAGCTGAGGTGGTGAGAATGACGATAGCTGAGGTGGTGAGAACGACGAGAGCTGAGGTGGTGAGAATGACGAGAGCTGAGGTGGCGAGAATGACGAGAGGTGAGGTGGTGAGAACGACGAGAGCTGAGGTGGTGAGAACGACGAGAGCTGAGGTGGTGGAAACGACGAGAGTTGAGGTGGTGAGAATGACGAGAGCTGAGGTGGTGGAAACGACGAGAGCTGAGGTGGTGAGAATAACGAGAGCTGAGGTGTTGAGAATGACGAGATCTGAGGTGGTGAGAATGACGAGAGCTGAGGTGGTGAGAACGACGAAAGCAGAGGCAATGTGAGGGAGACAGCTGGTGAGAAGAAGACATATGGAACGATGAACAGTTGAAACAAAAGGAAGGTAAACGGGTGAGTGGAAAGAGATTGCCAGGTGGTAAGACGGTAGAGGTTGATGATATAAGAGAAAAGGAAAGATATTTCAATCAGACAGTTAAGCAGAATGCCAACAAGATGACAGATGGGAGGAGGCAGAGTGGGCAGCGACAAAATGGTAAACCTGTGACGCGGCAGGAAAGGTGCTTCGCAGATGTAGTGGAATGTGGAACAATGGAAGATGGAGAATGCCCGGGTATTCATAGGGGATTCAATCATTAGGAAAGCAGATAATGTTGTATACCGTGGAGAGGACATCACGGTATGACTACCAGGGGCAAAAATAGCGGATGTAGCAGACAAAGCAGAGGAAGTGTGTGGTGGCATTGGAAGTGTTATTCTTGTGCAGGTGGGAAAGAACACTGCCGCGAAAGAGGGAACATAAATTGTCTGTGGGTATATATGCTTTTTCATGATATAAGGGCTTGTTCTGACGAGGAAGGTAGCTGCAGTTCATGGGTGTGAGTGCGTCAGGGTAGTCGACGAAGGCACAGGTACCGTAAATTATTTAAACTACCTGCGCAAGAGGAAATGACAGATACAACTCAAATGAATACAAATACATAATCCAGATAAATGTCACCAATTATTTAAGAAAATTAACTTGCATGTGTATGCTTAAATGCTAGGAGTATAATAAATAAAAAGCGTGTTAGACATTATAGTAACATATATTAACCATCAAGTAATAGGTATCACAGTATCATGGGCAAATAAAGATGCTGAGTTAGTACTGCCATGTTATGTAATGTTTAGAAAGAATAGGCGAGAGAGAAAGGTAGGTGGAGTAATTGTATATATTAATCTATCCAAGCATATGGAATGGTACTGACAAGTGAAGCAGATTGTGAGGAAGCAATTTGCAATCCAAGCATAGGACAAGAGGAAGATGTAAAACTACAAACGGCTATAAGGGGGTGAGTAAGGGGGAATGTGTTATAATGGGTGGTTTTAATCATATACAATGAGAATCATTAGAGAGTGCTGGAGGTGACGGCCATCAGTTCCTACTTCTAACACAGGATTGTTTCCTTGCTCAACATATCTTGGAACCAACCAGAGGTGGGAATGTGTTTGGTTTAACTTTTTTTCTTCTCAAAATGAATTAGTTGACAATGTTAACGTATACGAACCTTTGGGTTTCAGTGAACATACCCAGACCCGTTTTAATATAAAAGTTAAAATAAGGAAGACACATAAAAAGCAATGGAGGAGGAACATCAACAAAGGTAAATATAAAGAGATGAGAACATATCTAGCGAATAGAGATTGGTAAGCTGGCAGAATGCTGGACTTGTTTAAACGATGAGATGGAGGACATTACTTAGATATTTGTTCCGTTAAGAAAACAAGGGAAAGGTCCAAGAAGAAACACCTGTCAAAAGAGGTTATTAGAAAAATTGCTCATAAGCAGATGCTGCGGGAATGCCGAAAGGGTCAGTGTTTGGGCCACTCTTATTTTCATTATACATGCAGCCGTTCGGTGATATAATTCACAACCACGACTTTAAATATCACCACTATGCCGTGTACGTGTCGGGACAGATGAAGTTAGTGCAGCTGAACGTATTAGAAATATATGTGTCTATCTTGGTAGACACTTGGATATGACTGTAAAAGTGTCTCGAATTATCACTACATGCTCGCTGCATCTATGCAATATTTTTTATTCACCGTTATCTGACTCAGCCGACAGAGGAATGTGTAGTGAACGTCATGGTAACCTCCTGTTTCGACTACTGCAACTCTATGTTGTTTGGGACTTCAGCCAACAACGTCGGCCGATTGCAGCGACTTCAGAACACAACCGCTCGTCAGGCTCATTGCGAAAGTTTGATGCTTATTCTTCGCCAACTGCACTGGTTACACATTCAGCAGCGAATTACATTCAAGATCGCTGCACTTACGTACAAGGCGTTGCACGCCCATCTACATGTAGAAGCTCGTGTGTATCTACAAGCGAGCCAGATGTGTTCGCTCTGCTGAAACTAACACCCTCGTGGTCCCGATATCAGATCGGTGACTGTACATCTGTCCAAGCAGCGGCAGCAGTGTGGAACGCACTGTGTTAAGTGTTACCTGCAAACCTCAATGAACTCATATTAGTCAGCCTTAAATACCCACTTATTTACTATCGTTTATGTGTAACTCAATGCTGAAACAAAATTTTTTTCACGATATCTCATTGATGTGTTATCTTAGTTTATTTATTTGTTTTATACTTTTTAGGTTAATTAGCGTAGCCACTTGTTTAGCATAACTTATTGATGTGTATAGTTATCTTAGTTTATTTATTATTATTCTTTTTAGCAACCACTGTCATTTTATTTTATTTTATTATATGATATTATATGATATTATATATATATATATATATATATATATATATATATATATATATATATATATATATATATATATATATATATATATATCATGCTTCTCCGATAGTAACTTTTTATGGTCCATGATTATATTTACATGCCCACCATAATTATTATTTTAAAACGAAATATTATATACTATATTATAATGTTATCTATGATATAACAAGTATTGTTTTTTGTTACAACGTATTATTTTTAATATATTTTCTGTAAAGCGCTGTGAACTGTATTGGATGTAGCGCTATATAAAATAAATATTATTATTATAAAGCAAATTAGTACACCACTTGTAAAAGTCTCTAACTTGTCACTGCGAGAAGGACTGGTTCCTTCAGAACGGAAAGAGGCAAACTCCGCAATTAAAAAAAAGATCGAGGAACAAGTAAAAAATTACAGATCAAGTTTAACATCAGTCATCATGTGTCACCAGTCAAGACATTACAACGTGGGTAGATGATGGGTCACCATTGGATGTTGTATACTTAGATGTTTAGAAATCTTTCAATAAAGTACCAAATCAAAGATAGTTACTTAAGATGAAAGCCCATGGCAATGATATAATCAATTGGATAGAAAAGGTGCTTACACACAGAAGACAGGCGTAATAGTAGATGGTGAGATTTCGAACTGGAAATCTGTTTTAAGTGGTGTACCGCAGGGATCAGTATTAGGACCTGTGCTATTTTAATACATATATATATATATATATATATATATATATATATATATATATATATATATATATATATATATATATATATATATATATATATATATATATATATATATATATATATATATATATATATATATATATATATATATATATATATATATATTCATATATATAATTTTCATATATAATTGCTGCATCAATGCAATTCTAGGGCTAAAAAAGAGAAATATCACATATAAGGAGAAACAGTTAATTTTACCCCTATACAATGCAATAGTGAGACCGCATTTGGAATACTGTATGCATGTATGGAGGCTTTTTTTTAAACAAGATTGCCAACTCGAACAACAAGTTCCAGATGGCAAGTGGACAAGGAAGCCATTGGCTTATCGAGAGTCCAACAATTTTGTCATCTATGTATAGCCCGCCCTTATCAGATATGTGTAAATTCTATTTTGAAACATATTCACCGGCTATACGGTAAGAAGGACATAGATAAGCTAAAAAGAATAAAACGAAGAGCAACTAAAATTATACCAGAATTGAGAAACGTTAGCTATGAAAGCCATTTATCAGAAAGTGGTTTGACAACACTAGAGACCAGGAGACTAAGAAGATACCAAATATAAATGTTTAAACTAGTGAATGGTTATGAAGATATTAATACAAATATGTTCTTCAATTTCAAAGAAGCATTAGTTCAGGAACAATGTAAGTTTTACATGAGAAAATACTAATTCTCACAGAGGGTGATAAATGAATGGAACAAACGGTCAAATGAATGTGTTAATGCTAATAGTGTGAATAGAATATGTTTAAACATATAATTGACAGATATCTGATAAGGACCTGCTATACTTACATAATACAATTGTTGGACTTTCGATAAGCCAATGGCTTCCTTGTCCACTCGCCATATGAAATTTGTAGTTTTGGATGGCAATCTTGTTAAATCTTGTTAAACCTGGTGGCGAAGAGATGGTTTCACTTTTATGGACTCCATTTTTGTAGGTGTTACTGTGAAGTGCACCAGCCAATCAACGTCATTATTGAGATTCTACACTATAATATTAGTTTGCATGATTTATCTTTATAGTGTGACCGCTGCGGCAATATAATCAGCGTTAAAATTAATTCAAATGTATCCTTTAAACCGAAAAAAAGTTTACTCTTATTTGATGAATCAGCCAAATACCCGGATGAGAACCTAATAAATGTATGCATCCAGAATCTTATCATTTGAAGCTAACAAAGCAAGGCACATGTATTGAGTGCGTCATGATTGCTGTGGCTTGTCTTTGGTAATTCAGCGGGAACGTAAAGTGGATGAAGCCGCCACAACATTAGCCAATTATGATAAGTACATCAGGGACCTACTAATCATTGTATTCGGTGAGGCCCGTCAAAACAACGTGGTCTCGTTTTGCGTACGCTTCGAGCCAGACGTGCAAGCAAGTCATAAACTGGCAAGTCAAGTCTCAAATCATTGACATTGGCAACTAACTACCGACTAGCGCATGAGTAGATACATCAATCGGAACGTATATACCGGAGGAAACAATTGCAACACATCGGTATACACAGTCACAAATAAACGGGTTGTTATGTCAGAAAGAGGACTAGCTTCGTTAACGAAGGCCAAAATATGTCACATAAGTTGAGCTTGGACGCTATGCAGTACCGGTATTGCATAATTGTAGAAATGTTGGCGACTGAATACGATATCGCCAGCGAGGTTGTTAAGAAATGGATCATGATCTGACAATGGAACATCAATTTGGCGAATGTGAGATTGCATCACTTGTCGTGGTGACGATGCAATCTTAATGAGATGGAGGTTGCAGAAGTGATTATTGCACATGTTATGTTTCTCGTGATGATTGCGATGATAAGTGTCCTTGTGTATGCGCTCTAGATGAGATATTTGTGTATGCGCTGTAGATGAGATATTTGTGTATGCGCTGTAGATGAGATATTTGTGTATACGCTATAGATGAGATATTTGTGTATGCGCTGTAGATGAGATATTTGTGTATGCGCTCTAGATGAGATATTTGTGTATACGCTCTAGATGAGATATTTGTGTATGCGCTGTAGATGAGATATTTGTGTATGCGCTGTAGATGAGATATTTGTGTATACGCTCTAGATGAGATATTTGTGTATGCACTGTAGATGAGATATTTGTGTATGCACTGTAGATGAGATATTTGTGTATGCGCTGGAGATGAGATATTTGGACAAGTAAAAATAAAATACTTCTGAACTCAAGACTTCACATATTTTATTCAGCAGTTGCATGAACTAGGGCTTTCTCCGATGTCGCATTAACTCGTTCGAATTCACTGCAAGTTAGTGATATGACATCACGACACATAATAACGTCATCCGAAGACTTGCCTTATTAAAACGTGCTTAGCTCTCTAGCATATACAACCATCTGTTGACAATATTAAAGGGGAACAAAAGTCATGATTTTGGATCTATGCATCTATAAGAGTTACTTATACATAACAACTGTGCAAATACAACAAAACGTGTGACGCCAGCACACAGCGTTACACACACAGCATCTTAATTTTATTGGCTACGCCTTTGTCTAGCCTTTTTTTACCGAAAAATTCATCTTTCTAAAAACAACTCGTTTGTTTGAGACATTATGTTGGTTCTCTGTATGCCGGCCTCGCGTAGTACGTCACGGGTAGTCTATGGTACCCGGTTTTCAAAGAACTGCTCGTGCGCTTATCGGTCGCGCTGGGTAATATTTCAGCATTCAGTCAACTGGAGAAATGAGCGGAATCTCCCGCTCTTATAGGATATTCTGTGTAGACCACTGGTGTGATATTCTTGATCTTAGCTGCACGTGGTTACTTTTATTAACTATTTAGGTGCATAGTCCAATACCCATGACATTTGTTTCTTTTTGACATTGCATACCTATTTCGAGATTGCCTAACCCTTTTGTGTTGATCCGCCTCTGAGCGCGGGGTTCCCAACTGTGTAACATTTATTTCCAACACACTTCAGGCTTCCCACAGAAGGTGGACTGAACAGGTCTGCCAGGGGTGCAGTGTTAAGCGCTTTGAGCAGTTCTAAAGACTGGATACCGGGCCATATACCAGACTTATCTATATCTATATTGGTATCTGTTTGCAAGGAGTTAAAGTATTTTCTTGCATTTGTCAAGGCACTTCTTCACTTTACCTTCGCACCGCTCCACGCGAGAATGTCTCTTTGGACCATGACATTGCATTAAGCATCCGTTAAATTGTTGCCAGCACGCTTTCCTGCACAATCGGTAAACGTCGATTGGAGCATGCTTGGAGCCGTAACACGATATCACCAGCAAGGTTGTTGCAAACAGGATTACTCTCTGAAAATATAGGAATGTGTTATTCATTGTGTATGAACGTTGCCTTGGCCAGGGTGGAGACGACGTGACGGGCGTTACCGCATGTTACCCGCTATGAGATAAGTTGACGGACGTCGCCGTCTACGAAACGGTCTTAGCGAAGACTGCGTGCATAATGAGAACAGTACTTATCGATAACATCACGGTACAGTGCAGTGCTCTTACAAAGCAAGCGAACAATACGATTACATATACTTACAACAGAGCTTTTCATATTGAATGACTGGTTGGTTGTTTTCGCCTGACTACCAATCGTGCACATCGGCTCACATATGATTGTCAAATGAGTCTTGTTGGGACCACTTCAAACGTTGGCTTTGCTTAGGTAGGGTATGGTGGGGAAAGGAGCCCCCGCGGGATAAGACGAGCCCTCGTATTTCCAACATTGTATGCGCTTGTTATATGTCTCTTGGTGGACTGCAATTCTACTACCTAGTGCATATATTGCCCCAAAGCACATATGGAAGAAATAGACGGTTTGCAAAAATCTACATTACCATGCATGGCTGATGTAAAAGTGCATATTTGTAATGTTGTACTGAAACACACAGAACACGCTACACATCGTAAACTTGTTTTATATTAAATTTTCATGTAACACCTCAATTTAATGTTACAAAACACAGGTGCTAATTAATTTTAACGCGGGAATTAATATATGTTATGCCTACTGAAGGCAACAAGTCCCCACACAGCATGGGGCAAGAGGTCCGGAGGCGTCATTTAGTCAATTTATTGTCGTGATTATGTAGTGGAATATGTTTTAACTTTGATAAAATGTACCATCTATCGTTTCGCATATATTGTACGTAGCAATTCGGAGTACACCGTATACTTCATTAATAACTGCGAATTACTCTATGCGCATTGTTGTCGATTATCAACGTGCCGCACCGTAGGAATTCCATATTTAACTTCTTGTTCTTTCCTAATAAATTGGTGTTCATCGCACACAAGTTGAAATCGTTGATCGTAAGTCAGCAAAGGGGAAGGAGAAGCTAAAGGGGAAGTCACTGGCGGCTAGACGAGGAACACAGAACTGTAGAGCTCGGGAGATGTTTCACATTGAGCAATTGTTTGTTTCATTTCAATATTCATATTTCATACCACGGAGAAAGAAAAATGTTAATGTTAGGATACGGGCAAGAAGCCCCCTCTGGACAAAATATTTAATTAACAATACTTATTGTTAGTGTTATCAATCGCCAATAATATTTTTGTATTACTTGCTATATCCACACAATAATTGTATGATGGCATTTAAACCTCAAAATAATAAGTTGAATATGAATAACACTAACCGTTTTCACTTATGGGGATTCCTTGCCCTACCCTACCCTAAGTAAATAAGTATTCCAGATTAACACTCAACACTTGTTTGCATAAAATGTAATCTCATCTTACTAAGTACTGTGTCAACAACAAGTCAGTGTGCTCATGCACTTATAATATAAATTTGTAGAAACAACCATGAGGTGCGCAGAGCATGCAAGTGACCGGGACTTGTTTGATCGTAGCGTAACGGTTAGACCTAGTCACTAAAAACACGCACAACCAGTTCGACCGCTTGGTTTTCTGGTTCCCGACCCACCGTTAGTGCAATCGTTCTGGCTAAGTGGCCCACTCGCACCGTTACAGCCGACGTTCGACAATTTGTCGACATTGTACACAGGGTCTTACAAGCAAACATTTCCATCCTTCGGCCGGGGTAACTTGGTAGTAGGTTTTTACCAAATTTAAGGGTACACAACGTTATTGATTACTTATTTTCCACTTTCGAAATTGAGACGTTAATAGTGACAGTCATAGCAACGTGTAGGGACGTAACTTGGGACAATCGACGAAATGACGCATGACGTTGTCAACAATTGTACGTAGTTGTTCGTGTAGCGTTGCGAACAGTTCTATATAATAACTACAAAAGTTCATTCGACTGTACTTAGAAAGGGTAACATTGGGGTGAATTTCGAAACAAATAAACTAAGACGACCCGACCGTGGGGTCGCAGATGACCCGACCGTGGGGTCGTAGATGACCCGACCGTGGGTTCGTAGATGACCCGACCGTGGGGTCGTAGATGAACCCCTGAAAGTGTTACGCTCGAGATGCAAAGCGTCTACGAGAAGTAGCATAACATACAAACATACATATATGTACACATACTCACTGTGGATTATTGTAAGGTTATATCGTTTGGTTGAAAATAATAGTTTGTACTGAATGCACAACAATACAAAATATACTTTTGGAAATGCACAATTCCAGGTCAGTCTTAACTGGCAGGTAAAACTGTTGCTCTCTATTTCTATCCGTTGAGTTACAATTAAAAGTTTATGTATATTTTTTTTTGGGGGGGCCAGACTGTGTGTTTGCATTTTTTTTACCATGCGGTGGGAGGTACCCCTTATTGCCAGCCGTTATAATGAGTATTTCCTTATGCTTAGAATTATTCAGGGTATGGATAAAATTATGTATTTTCCTTGGCCGACGCCGTTAGATTAACCACGGTTATAGACCGCGCGTGTACATCTGGAAAATTATTCAAGAACTGAGATACCTTATTTATGAATAACGAATAAAAGAATGTGGTTTAACAACCATAGAGACAAGGAGGCTAAGAGGAGATCAAATTGAATTTGTTAAGTTATTAAATGGGTATGAAAATATTGATAAAAATACTTTTTTCTCACTCAAGAAAGATAGTAGAACTAGAGGACATGAAGTAACATCAGGAAGTACTCGTTCTCACAGAGGACACTAACTTTATGGAACAAATTATCTATATATTGTGTAACTGCTAGCAGCGTGAATAAGATATATCTCAGGAGGGCAGGTTACGTATAGATGAAACATATTGGACTTGTGATTTTTGCACTTGATATTTAACACAATAAGTACATATTATGTAGTATGTGTTAGTGTTTGTTGTACGTCTGATGGTAAGTCCAGACGATAATTGTATTGTTTTGCATATACTTGTACATTTCTAATAATTTCGGTACAATCAGCCATGAGCTCACCAGTATTGAACGGGCAGTGAATACATAGTATACGCTGTCACGTGGTAGCGGCTGTTATACTACTTTTGCAAGATGGTGCCGATTAGTTTTTTTGAATCGCGTCCTTTTTTCCGATGAGTCTAGACTTATTAGACGAGGTGAAAATGCAGTAAAATCCGGCCACATCGTAAGGGTGGCAACACCATTGTGAAGGTGCAGGCGAGCACGAAGGACTGCAGATTGGAGCTACGATGTTGTGTAACTCGGCGTCCGTTTTAATGAATGTGCTGCTTTGTCTGACTATGACTTTTCTTTCGCAATTTTCAGAAGTAATTGTTTTTCTTACGCTGACCATCCATACAGTGCAATGGCTGAACATTTTAACTTGAAACATATGTGTTGTTTAATTAATGAACACGGTTGCTTAAAGCTGCTTCCTCAAATGGTTCAGCTTTTGCTACACCGGACGGGCTTCCAGTAAAGACAGACAAGGCCAAACTGATGCACCAGCTTGAAGATGATGTTCACCTTGCCTTGATGACTTGGGTGCATACGTAGTTGACGGTAACGCCCTACTGCAGGCACTCACTGCTCTGCCTCAGACATACGTAGTTGACGGGAACGTCCTACTGCATGCACTCACTGCTCTGCCTCAGACATTCGAAAAGTTGTCTGTTGTGAAGAGGGTGGACTTTGTGACCGACACCTACAAGGACAACTCACTCCGATGAAACAATGTCAACAAGATAAATTCAATCAGGCTTCTGCTGTCAGTGTGGCAAAAGCTAAGTATGCTGCACAACTCCAGGGGTCAGATCTTCTTTGTCTGCGGGGACAGACGTATCTCATTGACATCAGCTGATGAGATCACAGTAGAAAGTGCTCCCGTCACAGCACTCTCCTCGTCTCAGGAAGACGCTGACACACGAATCATGTTACACTGTTTCCATGTAGCTACATTAGGTTCGCCTGACCTCATCGTCCGATCGCCCGATAACGATGTGTTCATGTTGCTTCTGTATTATGGTAAATGAAATAGAGCAGAACGTGTACTTTGACACCGGATTTGCAAACAAAAGACGAGTGATGGATATGAAATGCCTCACGTGATGTGTTCAGCAATGCCAAATTGGCAAACAACTATATTTCAAATTGCTGCTATACTAGGTCATAACAAATTATTGTCTTGAAAATTCCCTAGGGGATGCGGGGTTATACCTGGCCCACTTATTAATATAAACAAGGTTTTAAAGCATAAGCCGTTACCAAATTTTCAAAATGCAGTCAGTTGTGCTGAAGTTATTTTTTCTGTTATAACCACTAGCAATGGTAAAAACATCACTGTTGCATCAATTTATCGTGCATCAAATACTGACTTAACTTTATTAAATGAACACATAAATATATGCTTCATAACTGTAACAGTAAAACCATGTACTTGCGTGGAGACTTTAATGTAGATCTACGACAATGTGAAAATCATGCAACTACACGTCACTTTATTGACCAGATTTAAAGTTATGGATTACATCCTTTAATAACTAGACCTACAAGGATAGCAAAGCAAAGTGACATGGAAAATCATTAAAAGTATATTGAATAAAAAAATCCAAAAAGTCAAATTATCAATCTGAATTTAAAAATAATGGGTCAACTATTTCAGGGAAAAAGAAAATTGCTCAGTATTTCAATCAATTCTTGGATAATATAGGGCCATATATAGCCCGAAACATACCTAAATGTAATACCAACTTTGCGTCCTTTCTAGCTTTCTAGGTGGAAGGATCGTTATTCTTAAATCCAGTTTCGGATGAAGAAATTTTAGCTATTGTCTGTAAATGCAAGAGTAAAAAGTCAAAAGGTTCCGACGTTAAAAACATTTTTTTAAATGACCAAAGCCAAAATTTGGATGCCCTCATAAAAGTACCAACATTGATTTGAATAGAAAATGGTTGAAAGGGTTTTGTCTCTTGTCGTGGAAATGTGAAGAGAGTTCATAAAACTTTGGTCACATCACCTGAAAATGTTATATATCTATTTAAAGAAGACATTATGTTGCACCTTACCAGATCGAGTACACAAAGAAAGGGACAGCTCAAACAGCAAGCTGCACCTGTCCAAGAGATTTAACAAGAGATCTAACAACATTGCCATCTCAAACAATAAGTTCCTGACGGCATGTGGACAAGGAAGCCATTGACTTATCGAGAGTCCAACAATTTTCTCATCTATGTGTAGCCCGCCCTTTTCAGATATATGTCACTTTTATTGTTAAACATATTCACACTATTAGCATTAACACAATTATTTGGCAGTTTGTTCCATTCATTTATCACCCTCTGTGAGAAAGAGTACTTTCTCATGTCCAACCTACACTGTTCCTTAACTAATGCTGCTTTGTATCCTCTGGTTCTACTGCCTTCTTTAAATTTGAAGAACATATTCCTATCAACATCCTCATAACCGTTCACTATTTTAAACACTTCTGTTTGGTCTCCTCTTAGTCTCCTGGTCTCTAGTGTTGTCAAACCACATTGTAATAAGCGGCTTTCGTAACTAAACTTGTGTGGGCCAAGGACAACATCAATTCAACAGATGGGCCATGTCAGCGGAAGGTAAGACGTTTTTTTTACACAGACTGCATCAAGTATGATCCATATTTGTCAAATGTCATATATGTCTGTACACTGTCTGCACTTAAGTTTCGAGAACTGGCATTAGGCCAACAAATAAATGTTCTCTTTATGATAACATGGCCAAAAAGCAGGTAGGAATGATACTTGTTTAAAACTGCCTGTGAAGGGAATAACAATCCCTTCTTATATTCTATAAAGTTTTTTGTCACTCTGTCTCTCTGTCTGTTCCCTCATATCTCCGTCAGTTTCGCATGTATGTTGCTGATATTTTGTAGGCGTGCCCGGGCCCACGGGTGTGGTTCGAGCCCGGGCCCACGGGTATGGTTCGTGCCCGGGGCCACGGGTGTGGTTCGAGCCCGGGCCCACGGGTATGGTTCGTGCCCGGGCCCACGGGTGTGGTTCGTGCCCGGGCCCACGGGTATGGTTCGTGCCCGGGCCCACGGGTATGGTTCATACTTTTAAATAAAAATAAATTAATGTATGGCTCCGAGAGAGCCAGTGGTTGGTGAACTTCTCGTTCCTATACAAGAGGATCTTGTGTTCATCCCAAATTATGCGACTGTTGTAGACAAGGCCGTTGAACTCAGGTTTCTGAGGGTATAAGCGCCATAGCAGTTAATTATTATTATTATATATGCTATAGGTAGGTAATTTCAGTATGGCTGTTTTGACATATCCATTTCTTACATATTGATATGTCAACTTTACCATACATTCATATTAAATATCAAGTTTAACATTCAGTATCTTGATAAACTGTGTACTAATTAAAATATAAATGCACTATAGCCTACTGTATTCAATTAATAAATATACACCATGTGCGCAAGTGTAAAGAGTAAGTGATTTATTAGAGCACAACTTCATATAAAAGTGTATGTAAAATACATAACAAACTTTTGTGTGGTCAGTATTTTCAGTAACATCAATTTCATAATAGTTATGCGTATGTGCAATATATATGTTATTATTTAATTGCTAATGTGTCTAAAATTTGCGGCCTAGCTTCACGCAAAACACTTGGAAGAGTTTGAGGTGGATAGTGTCGAGGAGTGTGGCCTGTACTTGAACAGTACAGGGAGCCTTGGTGCCCCCCAGACAGACGTGTTGGTACACGTGAACTGTTAGAGGTTAAGTGTCCGTGCTTGAACGCGCAGCTGAACACCACAAGGCTGGCCTTGGTAACAAGGACATTGCCTTGACATGTGATGACGGGCAGATCACACTGAAGAAGAATCGTAACTATTTTCACCAGGTCCAAGGCCAAATGTACTTGACGAAGCGCGTCGCCTGTGTCGTGGCGTATACCCGTTACAAAGGATCCACTATGGGAAGATAAACTTGCAGAAAACAAAACCTGTTGAGATAGATGAATTTCATGAAATTACACCTGTGAGTGTGGACTGACTGCACGTGAATCTAAAGTTATTAATGGCAATGATACCTTTTTTCAAACAATCATATATAACTGACAACGGTTCATATGTAAACTGAATGTACGTATATCAAAGTTGTACGCATTTCATTAAATGCCAAACAGTGCCAAAAAATAGAAAATATCCTGATTGTGGAATTCCATGTAGAAACACATGCAAAAATGTACATCTGGATTCCAATTCAAATACAACTTGAAATTACTGCATTTAGATATAATACCTAATTAAAATTAGACCCACGTGTTAAACATATTTATAAACATATAACCAGCCAATATTTAACAAGATTTAACAAAATTTGCCATCCAAGCCAAAGGCCCAGATGGCAAGTGGACAAGGAAGCCATTGGCTTATCGAGAGTCCAACAATGTTCACCTACTTATAACCCGCCCTCCTGAGATATGTGTCAACCTTGTTTTAAACATATTCACGGTGCTAGCAGATACACAATCTGTAGACAATTTGTTGCATTCTCTCTGTGAGAACGAGTGCTTCCTGATGTCCAATCTATATTGATCCTTTACTAATTTCATCTCATGTCCTCTAGTTCTGCTATCCTTCTTGAGTGAGAAAATCATATTTCTATGAATATTTTCATACCCATTAAATATCTTAAAAACTTCAATCTGATCTCCTCTTAACCTCCTTGTCTCTAGAGTTGTTAAACCACATTCCTTCAGGCGTTCTTCATAACTAAGGTCTCTCAGTTCTGGAATCATTTTAGTTGCTCTCCTTTGTATGCGTTCAAGCGTATCTATATCCTTCTTACAATATGGTCTCCATGCTTGTATACAGTATTCTAAATGAGGTCTAACTATTGCTTTATAAAGAGGTATAATTAACTGTTTTTCCTTTGTATGTTATGTTTCTTCTAATCAATCCAAGAATTTGATTACCCTTTGAAGCTGCAATACCACACTGCTCTGAAACTTTTATATCAGCGCTTATTGTAACTCCTAAGTCCTTTTCTTTTACAGTAGTACCCAGAACAGTATCTCCCATTTTATAGTTTACATCCAAGTTCCCATGTCCTGTATGTAGGCATTTATATTTCCCAAAATTGTACAACATCTGCCATTTCTCAGACCATTTCACTAATCTGTCTAGATAGTTTTGTAAATGTTGTTTATCACCATCAGTATTAACCTTTCTAAACAGTTTTTTTGTCATCTGCAAATTTCAGTATGTTACTTGTTATACTGTCGTCCTCTCAGCTTCCTCCCAGGCTAAGGTGAGCTCTCCCTAGCATCCCTCGTGTCTTTCCCCACTTAATCATCTACTGTTCCCCCACCGGAACTACTGGCACAACTCCCCTGTTCCCTTCCCACCATTGCCACAACGAGCAGCCTCAACTCTTCCAACTCCACCTAGTTCCTTCATCTTCGTACATCCCCTACACTCAAAACTAAAACTATCTGCCTGGATTTCAGCCCAGGACTTCTCGCACCCAGACTTGACGAAGTTCACCCAGTTACTGCAACTGCCACAAATTAAGTGCCTTGTGGCCTTTAACTGCCGGTTGTACGGCGCCATCATACAATTTGTTTTTAATTAGTTTGCTACGTTAGCCTTAAATAAGGCTGTTTTTGTGTTCAAAAGAACACTTTAGGCTAATATACTTGCTAACTATGTCTTCTATTAAGTTCCCATGAGCAAAAAAAGGCCTGCCACCTAGCGAATACGGAGAACACTGTGTAGCAAAACAAAGAAATCAGTGTGTACTAATTTACGCTAAAATCCTGCTATTAATTACTTTTTACCGAAAACGTTTACTACCACTATGTCAGATATTACCTTATGTATGTAATTTAAGTAAATATATCACTTTATCTTATATATATATATATATATATATATATATATATATATATATATATATATATATATATATATATATATATATATAATATTAACCAATGTAAACTATAGTTCGATGCACCAGTTGAATTCACGACCTGTAAACAGACTCCCTTTTATCACTCGTTGAGGTTGAATCCAGGAAAAAATACTACATCTGTTAACAAAAACGGTTTCTTAATTTATGTCTACAATAAATTTGTGAACAATATATGTATAATAGTAATACTTATTCTAACCAATATTCATGTTACTGATTATTCACTATGCTATCTAAATTTTCGAATAGTAAACAACCCTACTAACGCTCGCTGACTTACCTGACAGAGTCCGAAACTAACTTACGCTAAAATATTGCCTATGACTAATAATTAACAAAACCTGTTCCCTAATATATGTCTACAATATGTTTATGTATAATATATATGCAATAGCAATATTTAATCTATTCGATATTCGAAACTTTTCTATAAATTCTCTTCACCAATTTCAAATCGCTGCTGCACCTAGCCAATATCCGCTCAATTATACAATATATAGTTTTCTTTTTACCTTTTTCAATATACTATTTTGGATACTGTACTAGTTTGTCATCAATGTGCATCTGGTCACTATGAGCTTATGTAGTATTCTCGTAGTTTATAATTACATATATTTTCAATGCCCATATATATATATATATACATATATATATATATATATATATATATATATATATATATATATATATATATATATATATATATATATATATATATATATATATACATACACAAGTCACTATGATTGTATATATATATATATATATATATATATATACACAATATATATATATATATATATATATATATATATATACATATATATATATATATATATATATATATATATATATATATATATATATATATATATATATATATATATATATATATATATATATATATATATATATATATATATATATATATATATATACACACATATACACACACACACACACACACACACACACACACACACACACACACACACATGAAACTGCATATTTTTTATATTTGTTGTTTTCCTCTTTGTCCGGGCGATTGTCCAAGTCCATTGAAGGTATTATTGCTTTATTGAAGCAAGAATGGCAATTCAGAAATGAAACTGCATATTTTATGGTAATTTTATATAATATTCACTGTATTATTTCGTTGTACTTATTGGTATTGTTTATTGTACGGAATGCTTTGTGCTCACCTCCTGCATTAGCTTTCTATTGAGTAATATATAGTATACATAATCTAAGCTTATAATCACAGCTGCTTATATAACATGATTATGATGATAGCAGGTGGGAGATGGAATGTGATAACCCTGCAACACCCTCACTAGGTAGTCCATGTCACAAGCCCAATTGTAGTTTCAAAAGTGATTTCCATAATTGATTAATGGAGTTTACATTAAACAAATTCCTGAATCGTGATTCTCGAAACATTGGAAACTGGTGATTTGAGAGGTCACAGGAAGTCTGTCATACAATGTTAGAAAGCTGTCTCAGCGAGACTGGTATGAGGGTCGGGAAGTTGTACTTCTTGATCCTCTCGATCGCACGGTTCAACATGGACTCGTGCCCTGGCGATACTTCGAGTCATCACTACCTCCTGTGGTTTGAACTGTGGCCTAATAAGAAATGATGGAATGATAAGGCCCACACCACAAGGCTGATGTCATGGATCAAAACTCCATTGTCTGCCATAACTATCTTAGAAAATAATAATCCTACACTTTTATTAAGTTTGTTGGTGGGAGGCTTTGTCTCCATTTGTAGACGCTAAACGATATAATCTGTCAGACCCAGTTACATTAGTTCCATGTCCAGCAGTTGTTGAGCTGCACCAATCCCGGTCTACGTGTTCACAGCCTCGACGCGCCCTCAGATTATAAAAGGGTGCACGTTAATTAGGGCATTTAGGTATTTTTATTGCGACTGGCAACCCGCCTGTCAAACCATTGGAATTGGGTTCATTGTAGGCTATTTTGGTTTTGTAAATGTAAAAAGTGAAGCTAGTGGTCATCTGGCATTTGATAATTTATTAATAATAATAATAACAATTTAATAATAATAAGTTATTAAAATGGCAACATAGCAGTTGAATCATGCAATTGGCATAGTGAAACAAGCAATGATAATAAATTAATTAAGACAAAACGTATGACATAAAATATAACAAATTTAAAAGGTGCATGAACATCATGTTTAAAGTTATGTTTGTAAACAAACAAGGTAAATATGAAAGACGTAATCATAAATTAAAACAGGCAATATTATTTTGAAATAAATGATATGTCCTACTACTATTACGTAAAAAGTAACTAATTTATAAATGAGTTCATAACTACTGACAGTGTCTTAAAGCATATGGTATATAAGAGTTCTGAAATGTTTCAGTTCTGCAACGCGGCACACAGTAAGTCCTCGTGTTTCGAGTTGTGTACGGAGTTTCACGGAGGGAGGCAGAAAATGGTGTCATTTATGTGTAGGTTGTTGCATGATTATGAATAGTGTTCTACACAACTTCTCCCTCCGGTCTGACAGCGTTGGTAGATTGGCTGCGGTGATGGTGACTTATCTTGGAAAATGATCCGTATTGCTCGTATCTGGATGTATTCTATCTGTTTTGTCGCGATGCTTTTGTAGTGATTTCGTAAATGTGTGTTTGCCACTTCAGATCTTCAGGTAGAGTCACACCTAGTAAACGAGTGTTGTTAACTTGTTGGATTGGTCTACCGTCGGTGGTTAGCAGTGTGATGTGTGGAGTTGATTTCTTGAAACATATTCGCAGTTCTTTCGTCTTGCTGTAGTTCAGCGCCATTTTGTTACTCGCTGTCCATTGCCCGACTTCTTCTGCTGCTACTTGGAGTGAGCCGTCAATTCCGAAGGATGAAAAAGTTTCTATATTGTGCAATCGTCGACATATTTGATATATTCGCAGATATTTTACACGTTTTATATGTTTGCAGATCATTAATATGGTGTAGGATAAATATTGTGCCTTGTGAGACACCTGCATTAAGAGTGGTGTACTCCGATGTCACATTCTTGATCTTTACCCGCTGTCAGCGTTGACAGGAAAGATGTCAGCCATCTGATGAAAACATTTTGAAGTCCGAGTGATGCACATTTCGTCATTAAAATGTGATGGTCGACTCCTTCAAATATTTTGCTGAAATCGACGAGAAGTATTCGTACTATGGTTCCAGTAATCTCAACAACGGATGTCTACTTGTGTACAAGCTCGACCAGTGCGTGTACGGTTGATGTTCCTTTGATTGACCCATAGTGCTGAGGAACAATCTGGTCCACGGTAATGTCATTATCCACGTGCACATGGATTTCTCCAAACACTTCGACAAAACTGGCGTGAGAGATACTGGACGCAGGTCTTTATCAATTAGCGATGGTGGTCGATTTTTAGGCACTGGTCGAACGTCAGCGCATTTCCATAGGGCAGGCATGGTTCCTTCCCGTAGACTGCTGTTGAATATCGCGCAGATGGGAGGAGCGAGGATGGTAGCATAGTCATGTAAGATCCAGTTGGGTATCTCGTCCGGGCCGGTTGCTTTATGTGTTTTAATTCGTGATAGTGATCTGACAACTTCGTCGACGTTGATGATGCAGGAATCTGGGACCGCGGTGTCGGCTCCCGGAGGTAACAAGAGTGGTGGGAAGTCATTGGTCACACACTCAAAGAATCTGGGACCGCGGTGTCGGCTCCCGGAGGTAACAAGAGTGGTGGGAAGTCATTGGTCACACACTCAAAGAATCTGGGACCGCGGCGTCGGCTCCCGGAGGTAACAAGAGTGGTGGGAAGTCATTGGTCACACACTCAAAGAAGTCACTTGAGCTGGCGGCGACGTATTAGATTATTATTTTTTTTTTAAACATAATTAACTGTTCTCATTCCCTGTGCTGTGTGTGTGACGTCCGGAACCCGTCCACAAATATGACAGGTCACGCCAATATGTGGAGGGAGAGAAAGGGCAGGAGCGTAGGTGCTGACACCTATTGCCGTTGGTCAGCACTTTTCTCTGAACGACCAACATTCACAAAGACAGACTATTTAATTTGAACATATAGCAAGGAGTAGGTTTCTGTCATTGTTTGTTAATCACCACTATTCACATTTAGGTGCATGTAGCCAAGTAGCAAGCGACAGATATGACCAGACCCGACAAAGCTGTATAAATATATAAGACATTTTTTATCGATTAACCGGCCTATAGCATTCATATTCCAATCAAGTGTCGCCATCTATCAGGCTCCGAAATATATCTACATCAAACTTAGTCTGCTTGGTTTCTGCTTTGAAATAAAAGTATTTGATCTTCTACTGCTGTATCTGTTATTCTTATGTGATGAACAAATATCGTGTTCGATCTAATAATCATAGAGTACAGTTGTAAACACGTTCCAGCGGAGCTGTTGAAGAAAAGAGGAGAAGCATCCGCACCAACATCGGCAACAGAATCTGGCAGACTGGAGAGTGGCCAATAACATGGACTTAATCACTGATAATCTTCCCAAGAATGGAAACATACAGCAATGTCAGAACTATGGAACCATCAGTCTCTTTAATCATGCGAGCAAAGTGATGCTGAAAGTCATCTTGGACAGATTGAAACCGCTGGCGGAAGAAATCATCGCCGAAGAACAGGCTGGTTTTCGCAGTGGAAGAAGAACAAATATTAAACCTCCGTGTTTTGTGTGAGAAATACCTACAACACCAGCAAGAATTATTCCACAATTATACAATACGTAATTGTGTAGTTTTGATTTTTCATTTTTCATATAGCGCGCTAAGCATTGTGTGAACAAATGTATTTTACGAGTACCTCTTACGAAACCATCATACTCAACAGAAACTCAATATTATTCAAAACAATTGTTTGAAGTGTAACTGATAACTTTCCGTAAGGTTTGGATTACGACGCGGATTTCACGTCACTGCCGAGAACTTGCCGACAACGGCAATATTAGTTTATCGAAAGCAGACACTACGAACAACTACACGGACCATTCTATGGATTAAGGAGATGAGATAGTATTAGTTATTTATATTTCATATATTATATAAACAGGTTGCACCGATTGTTGCTTATATCGGCATTAATAGCACAACCAATTACGTTAAAAGCAAAATATGTTTTTATGAATTATGCGTATAGTAGCTTTACGAGCAGTGAAGTCTGGCTGCCGCTGTGAATTCGTTTTTTTACATGTATTATATAGGATTGTTTATCGCTAATTTAATTGTGAGTCAAGATCTTCATTAACAATCCCACGATATATTCAGCGAAAGCTACATTTAAAAGGTTGTGTTACTTTGGCACATCCACCCAACACTGTGGCTACGACGTCAATGCCCTCATCACAGACGACGTGTGGAGGTTTGCGATGTATGAAAGTAAGTTTTATTTCACTGGCCTTCGTATTTTGCCATTGTCGTGGAATAAATCTGGGGCAACTGCTGCTAGCTCATGTGAAAAAACACTGCGATCTGGTGGTATAGAAGTATCTATGCCCTGGTCAATAATCTTTGGCATTGTTATCGCTTTTTTTGTCCGATACAAGATGATCCATGTGATATAAGACCTACCCTTCCTCCAAGCATTTCATTTATTATAGTAGACAGTGAATGGCTACAGGAACATTAGGCATTGATACATGACACTTCCTAAATGTGGTGACATTAAGCCACCACAACGGCTGATCGAAAAGTGACAACAACAACAACAACAACATAACAAAAAGGGATGTCAAGAGATACCTCAGCTGATGCACACACACACACACACACACACACACACACACACACACACACACACACACACACACACACACACACACACACACACACCAGGTGTACATTAAAAAGTCGGAACATCATCATCATACGTTGCAGTGCAACAACCAACTCTGCTGAATTTGAAGAGAAACAGGCCTTGTACCAACATCTACGTTCATCCAAAGACCATCGTAGAGGGATATCCAAGGACAGGATTACAGACGACACATGGGAAGTATTGATGAAGGAGGGAAACTAAAATGAAATTCAACAAGGAAGCAGATGAGTCTCTCAACGACAAACTCCAAATCTTCATCTGCAGTCGCCTACGATACACCCTTATGACGGCTTGACAAAATATCAAATAATGAGCTCTGGAAGAAAACCAAACAGGAAGAAATAACAAGGAAGAGGAGAAAATGGAGCTGTATTGGCCACAAACTCAGAAAATATCCAACAAATACATTTCAACCAAGCACTGGACTAGGAAAGAGAAGAAAAGTAAGGCTAAAAATCAACTGGAAACGCTCCACATTACATGATTTTGATAAAGTGGGAGTCACCTGGCAAGAGGCCAAAGCTCAAGCCCAGAATAGAGTGAGGTAGACAAACACACTTGACGCTCTATGCTCATAAAGGGGCAAAGAGGATTAAGTAGTTAAATAAGTAGTACCGCTGGTAGGGCATATTTGGACTGGCTGCCTAGTTGCAACCTTTGGACTCTAGTGCAATACCCAGATGGACATTAGCATATAGATTAGTGGGCGGTGCATCTTTAGTAAAGCATGCTAATTTATGCCAGGATCTATAACAGTAAATATGTATAACTAGTGAGCGGCACACAATGTTTGTATGTTATTAACATAAAAGTAAGCAATACCGTTACCCCCCCTCCCAGTCCCACATAGGCACCCACTGTATTGATTTATCAGCCCACAACTACCGAACATATTTGACTTTACGAATTAGTCATCCCGCCACACCTCGGCAAATATATCTTCATCGATTTAGTCAACTATTCCACTTGCCCTTCCTTTATCCTGTGAAAATTATACTCTGCCATACACACTAATTTAAGGCTTGACGCTACCTTAAAATCAAGTAGCGATAATAAAATGTAATGTTCATACAATGCGACAGTCAGACTATGCTGTGCTGCACATAAATGTTTTGTATTTTGAGAGATTGGTTTTGTTACTAAAGGCTATATGAGCAACAATCAGTGTCACCTGTTTATACAGTATATGAAATATAAATAACTAACAATATCTCATCTACTTAATCCATAGAATGGTCCATGCAGTTATTTGTAGTGACTACTTTCGATAAACTAATACTGCCCATTGACGATTACGCGAGTCATGTCGGCAAATTTTTCGCAATGAGCGGAAATCACGGTGATTTATCAGTGACACTTCACACAATTGCTTTACATGATATTGCGCCTCGTATGAGTTCGGTGGTTTTGCAACAGGTATTCATAATATACATTTGTTCACACAATGCTTAGCGCGCCAAACGACAAATCAAAACTACAAAATTACGTTTTCTATAATTGTTATTAATGTATTTAAAATGTGCCATATACACGTATATATTTACGTTTTCAGAAACACGGTTACATTCTCTTTCAGATTGCACAAGAAAACTAGAACATTATTTCAGCCATCTCAGTACCCAGGACGAATCACGTTTGGTATTTTTACCCTGTTTTGGAACTCCAATATAGCCGATGTACGTAATGGTTAATTACGTGGTCATAGCCTCTCTAGTATGTATCTATCTGAACTGAACCCTCTTGTGATAGTGGCGCGCGCATGCGTCGTTCCGCCTTTTACGTCGGTATTAGAGAGACGCAGCGCGTCATGCAGGGTATTTCAGGAAAGACTTGATAGATTGAGACTCTCCACACTTGGATGTAGACGCACACGAGGTGATATGATTAAGGTATATAAACTGCTTCAAAGGAAATATGACAATGATGTATCTAACATTGTCAAGCTGCACAAAGACAGTGATAAAAGTGAAGGAAGAAGGAGTCATAGTTTGAAACTGTTTACAGAACGTGCTCGTACAAATGTTGGAACAGAAAGCTTCTCACTTAGCGTTACCAGATTATGGAATAATCTACCGGAAGTAGTTGTAACTGTCCCAAGTGGCAACTCGTTTAAAACCCGCCTAGATATACATTGAGGAATTACTCTACAACTGCAAACCTGCCTTGCCAGGAAGTCGTAGAGCATTCCATGGGAACGTTCAAGATCTGACCACCGAGGCCACAGTAATCATGAGTAATCATGAGTACCTTAATGAATTTGTGAACATTTTTGTAATTGTGTGTAGAAATAAAAATATGACGCAACTGTGATTATGTAAATTTTACGTGATGGAGTTGATACACAGATGCGTGATTGTAAATGTCATGCCGTCATACATATGTTAGTACTGATCACTGTGATTAATACATATTAGTAAATTGCCAACCACCTCTTCGTTTCCCACGACAGCTGTCATATGTTCTGTTTGTCGTTATTTGATTAAAATTATTAGACCGTTTGTGTTGCGCGTGGTCTTCTTCATTATTGTATTAACATATTTTTTCTGGTCATAAAGGACAATTTACGAAAAAAATGTATCCCGTCAGACTTATTCATTCTCTCTCAGCTATTATTCTCTCTCAAATATTAAACCACATTTCTGCTGCAGTACGTCAATCGTTCAGCTTCTTTTTAGGTAAAATGCCAAAATCTTCAAGATTTCTCGTATATAGCACATTTTATATGCAACACGAACCTGGAAGATAATGTAATAATTCAAGAAAACCAGCAACACCAAAGAATCAGACATCCAACAAGAGCCCATATCATTTAAAGTATTACTGCACGTCATACCAAATAATATTAAAATGCATGATGTTGTACGTCTATGAATAATATTATGCGTTAGGGCATAATAATTCCCGATGCGTTTTACAGTATATGAATATAGCGTGGATGGGTAAACGACCACGTGGCTAAGTGGAAATGTATTAGCTAGATCTACGTACAAGGTAAGTTCTTACCTTGTTGTCTATGTCACTTCTAGGAACTGGTATTATATATTGACACGTTGTTGAGCAGGTACTGTGCATTGGCATTGCTTCGACTCGTTCCATAAAGATTGTTACGGTTCATTGCATTACACATACACAGAACTATTTCGCTTTGTTGCAGTTGCCTGCGATAGTTCCAAAGTTCCGTTCTGCATCTAGATATCAGCTCTGACATGGCAAAGGGAATACATCATCCGGTATATTACATATCTGCATTCGTTTTGTATTGGTTCATGTGAACGGATGACTGCGTCACTGATACATGTGTGATAACACTTGTCACTGGCTCTCCAACGGTCAGACACACCAGTATAATGATGTCGTCATCTAGCTGATGGTACAATATGTCGCTACCAGTGGCAAATCGATACATCCATTCAATTTCAACCTCCCAAATGGACTCCTGTGCCATTAGACACTTGACAAACACCTGATGTCTTTTGTGACGTGAATGTTTTTTGTAAACAACGTTTTCGTGTGTTTGTCCCTTGACTTAGTTTAATAACATGGATCATTTTATAAATCAATGCTGCATTTGAGAAGGGCAACATTGTCATTCTCAATGGAACTACGAATTTGTCCAGTTACTATCTTGATGAATACATTTGCACATAATCAACACAATTAAATGACACGTCTCAAACAGCGCACTTACAAGTGATGCCGTTACAAGTGATGCCCCCCCCCCACCAAATAAATCATCGATCTGATTATACGCTTAGAGTCTATCTTCGCTTCCTTTGAATTGTGCTCCTATATTTATTCAACTTCTAAGGCCCCTTTGGATTCTTGCTAGAGTTTTTGTGTTTGGCCTTCAATGCCTCCCTCGATGTGTTGTCTTCGGATGTTGTTAAGAGAGCCAAAGCGTACTGTGAAGTATGTGAGCGCTTTGTATGTAACCACAATATGACGGAGATGGAAACTATCGAACCAAGAGAGGTGCGACAGGCTGCTAACAAACTCATGAAATTATGCCCAACGGATTTGGATTAAACTCTAACGAATTAACTGATCCAGTTCGGTGGACTAGTTACGTAGACTCTCTAGGTGATCTAGGACATACCGTCTCACCAGAGGCGACAATGTATTAGATGTTGATCAATAATATCATGGATGCTTTCCCCAAAGTGGAGATATTGTTTCGCATGTATCACACTTTGATGATTAATAAATGTAGCAAGTTGAAACTGATCAAGGATGAGCACCGATCCACAATGAGCCAGAACAGAATGGTTCACCTGACTATGCTTAGTACGGAATGTGACGTCATGCATAGGATTAATCTTGACAAGATTGTATCGGACTTCAGTATTGCCAAGACGTACAGACAGTGGTTGAGAAATTTGAGGAGATGCACAATCATACCTGACTTTTCACATGATCACCGGTGGTAATTTAGTTGGTGGAAAGTATTAGGTCGTCACTCTCTGTTTGTTCATGAAAACTTGTACGGTCTCTATTTTACGCTGCATTTTTTTATTAATTTCTAGGATGTCACTGTACGTTGTATTCTTCGTTTGTCAATATACGCTGTCTTTTCTTATATACGGTCGTGTGTATGCGGTCGTCGACAACAATCTGTGAACGCATATGCTCAAACATAGTTGAATAAACGCTTAGGTATGGAATTAACTCCGTAGTGAATACCTCGCGAATCCATCTTCTTGTCAGTGACGATGCAAATCTCCATACCTGTGTGTGCGCGCGCGCGCGCGTGCGTGCGTGCGTGCGTGCGTGCGTGCGTGTGTGTGTGTGTGTGTGTGTGTGTGTGTGTGTCTGTGTGTGTGTGTGTGTGTGTGTGTGTGTGTGTGTGTGTGTGTGTGTGTGTGTGTGTGTGTGTGTGTGTGTGTGTGTGTGTGTGTGTGTGTGTGTGTGTGTGTGTGTGTGTGTGTGTGTGTGTGTGTGTGTGTGTGTGTGTGTGTGTGTGTGTGTGTGTGTGTGTGTGTGTGTGTGTGTGTGTGTGTGTGTGTGTGTGTGTGTGTGTGTGTGTGTGTGTGTGTGTGTGTGTGTGTGTGTGTGTGTGTGTGTGTGTGTGTGTGACGCTAAAAGGCGTAGTAGAATAAAACTAGCCGACCCTAGACATCCTTACGTCAAGTTACGACACGACAATAAAATTTGATTTCCTACCCTGAATAAATCTAAGCACAAGGAAAAACACGTTACAACGCCCACCAGAAGGAAGTACCTCTCTCGCTTGGCGAAAACCCGAGACGCTCACAGTTTGAATTCCCAGAGTGGCAAAAAACCGACAAAAAACATATTTTGTTTTGTTTTCTCCCACCAAATATAAGATGGAAGCAATAGGGAAGCACTGACAAGTATGATACAAAAAAGCATTGACAACATATTAAACATTTATATATATATATATATATATATATATATATATATATATATATATATATATATATATATATATATATATATATATATATATATATATATATATATATATATATATATATGCGAAAAGAAGTGTTTGTATCAAGGCAGGTAGTGCAGGCGATATATGTGTATTTTAAGTTTTTTTCCAGAAAAGCCATTCATATCCCTGCAGATCGTACACATTTTGGCAGGTTATACCACATTCCTGGGCCTGTTACTGCAAATTTGCTCTGCTCTGTAGTTTTTTGAATTCACCATCATATTACCATTTCTAGGTACAATTGTATTGCCTTTTGTTTTTATTACGTACAACTGTCCCGCAGCGCTACGCGAACAAACGTGCCAGTTGCTGACAACGTCCGGGGTATTTTCTTCGACTGTACAAAGTTACGTCATAAACAAGGACAAGGCTTCGCTCCACGTTACTGCGTTACTCGACTGCCATTGAAAACGTGTTAATTTCTAGATTTGTAATGAAGTAATCAATAATGTTGTGTATCCTAAAATTTGGTAAACACCAAATTACAGAAGCAGATAACCAACCGGTCGAGCTGGTTGTGCGTGTTCTTAATGATAACCTCTACAAGTTAACCGTTACGTTCTAAACATGGTCCTGGCACTTGCATGCTCTGTGAATCTCACGGTGTTTTCTAAACTTAATATGTATAAGCGCATGAGTACCCTATACTGTTGTTGACGTACCAATGTGGGTTTAAAGTCTATGCATACAAATGTCGAGTATTAATCTGTACACGTGCATAACGTCATTCGATTGTGTGTGTGTGTGTGTGTGTGTGTGTGTGTGTGTGTGTGTGTGTGTGTGTGTGTGTGTGTGTGTGTGTGTGTGTGTGTGTGTGTGTGTGTGTGTGTGTGTGTGTGTGTGTGTGTGTGTGTGTGTGTGTGTGTGAGTGTGTGTGTGTGTGTGTGAGTGTGTGTGTGTATGTGTGTGTGTTTGTGTGTGTAGTATGTAGTACCAAAATATTAGTGACGATTGACAATACTAACATTGTGCTGTCAGAAATACGATGAGGCGTCTTATCCACGGGGGCCCCTTGCCCCACCCTACCCTACATAAACAAACTAAAAGTTTGACGCGGTTGACGACTCATTTGAAAATCATCTGGGTATGAGCGAGCCGACGTTCAACATTGGCAATCAGGCCGCAAACCACCAACAAATCAATCAATATGAAAAGCTCGGTTGTAAGTATGTGTCATCGTATTGTTCACGTGGTAACACGCGGTAACGACCACGATCAACACGTCGTCTTCACCAACGTTCATACGCAATGATTAACGAACCGCTCTATTTTCAGATCGTGATAATGTTCGCAACAGCCTTACTGGTGATATTGTGTTACGGCTCAAGACTTGATCCAATCAACGTTTACCGAAGGTGCCGGTATGAGTGCTATAAACAATTCAACATATGCAACCGGGTGTGCCGAAATGGAGACAGACATGCTGGCTACAAGCGGTGCGAACGCAAATTGGAGAAGTGTCATACCAAATGCGAGAAAATAATTAATTCCTTGAAAAAAGATAGAGAATAAGAAGTACAGATGAATAAGCCTGGTGTGAGATAAAGGTACGTTTATATAATTATATATATATATATATATATATATATATATATATATATATATATATATATATATATATATATATATATATATATATATATATATATATATATACACACATATAATATATATATGTGGGTGTGTATATATATATATATATATATATATATATATATATATATATATATATATATATATATTTATATATATATAATATATATATATATATATATATATATATATATGTATATATATATATATATATATATATATTATCTTGGGACTGCTCATTCCGCTTTAAACTTCAATCCCTTTTGTTCCTTTCAAAGCCATTCCGATGTCTCTGGGAAGCAAAACGTATGTTGGAAATAAATGCTGCAACATTGGGTAACGAAAGAGTTTTACTCAAAATGTAGACTATGCGTGACGTATTACGTGAGGCCGACATACACATGACCAACGCAACGTCTCAAACAATCGTGCTATTTTTTTCAGAATACAGTATGGCTCGGCCCATGAAATTAAGATGTTACGTGTTCAACAAGGTTTTCCAAAACAGACTCGCTCACCGGAATGTAGATTGGACATCAGGAAGCACTCTCCTTCTCACAGAGGACAATAAATGAATGGAACAAATTGTCTACAGATTGTGTAACTGCTAGCAGCGTGAATATGTTTAAAAACAAGGTTGACACATATCTCAGGAAGGCGGGTTATAAGTAAATGAACATTGTTGGACTCTCGATAAGCCAATGGCTTCCTTGTCCACTTGCCATCTGGGTCTTTGGCTTGGATGGCAACTCTTGTTAAATCTTGTTAATCTTGACATATTTGCTTCAGAGTTCAGTGCTGCCAAGACGCGTAGTCAATTAGTGTTTGCGAAATGGTAATATATGTACTATCAAATTTGACTATTCACATGATCAGCGGTGGCAGCTTAGTTGGTGCAAAGTATTAGGATGTCACTCTGTGTCTGCTCATGATAACATGTACGGTCTCTATTTTCGGCTGCATTGTTTTTATTATTCTCTAGAATGTCATTGTATGCTGTAATCCTTGTTTGTCAGCATACGCTCTATTTTCGCGCATGTATGTTTGTTTGTGTATATGTTGTCGTCGACAACAATCTGCGAATGCCTATACTCAAAGATACAAAAACAAAACAAGAAATCCTTACCAGGCCTTCACAAAGTTGATTGCTCTGGTCTCTCCTAGTAAGTGGACTAAAATATGGCTATCAGTGACAATTCAAATCTCCACATCTGTTTTTGGGCCAAATATAGTATGCACAAAAGACATCCTCCACATAATAATGTCTTTCAAATAAATGTGGAGAAGCGTAAAGTGCGTGCGTGTGATATTAATAAGGCGTAGTAGAATACGTCTAGCTCACCTTAAACATCCGTACGTCAAGTCACGACACAACAAGGAAAATAAATAAATAATTTCCTACCCTGAATAAATCTAAACACAAAGAAAAAATCGTTACAATATGTGCACAAGGTTATAATGGCATTAGCTCAACGGATGAAAATAGAGAAAAACACAGTTTTGCTTGTCAGTTATGGACTGACCCAATACAATCTTACTATTATCCACCATGAATGTGTGTGTGTGTGTGTGTGTGTGTGTGTGTGTGTGTGTGTGTGTGTGCGCGCGCACGAAGTACGTACATATATATAGTTTTATCATCATATGTCATTGTGAATAATTAAACCACCGGCTAGAATGACAACACCAACTGCTACCACCAAGCGACTGCCCCGGTCATATGTTATAACGGCCATATAATTTCAATGGAGCACTAGTTTCCCACAGGCTCATTAAATCGTTCCCAGCAATGTATTGTGCACAAAACGTTTTATCATTTGGAATCTAACCTAGTAAACCTGATAAATAAAACCCGCGGGGAAGAAAAACATATCGCTAAATGTGGCCTGATTATTTAGAAAATGCATCAATGTGCGGATCAATACAGTTGGCAGCTCAAGCGACAGATCTGCGAGAAATAACACTTGTCTCACTCCTAGATCACTATATGACCATTTCAAGCGACATACCTGTAACACGCCATTTGTCTCACTCTGACTACACGAAGAGCTGCAAGGGAGATTTATAACACTGGCATCTCTATGATTTTCTGACAGGACGATTTACATAGCGAAATGGCATAAACCTTGCATTGCCATCTTTTAATTTATTGGTTGGTCACTACTTGATGGTATTCATATTTTAACTTAACAAACCCTACAGTGATAATTTTAATAAACTGTCATAAGAGTCACTCTTAAAATAGCGAGAAAAAAAATGTAGGACACTCAGAAAACAGTTCTGAGCCACGGCACTAGACGTCAGCACCGAATGCAGTGTCCAGTTGTCTCCCTCCACATACATTCATGACCTGTCAAGGATGGTAGCTGGCCATGCCAAGACATATGGAGGATACCAGTTATTAATCAAACATTTAAAATTTCGCAGTAATCGTCTTTCCATTCATTGCACTGGCAGTGCGTTTACGGTGACGCCAATTTCCATTTTGGGAGGATAGTGCTAAACCTATCCTTTCTTTTATTATTAAAATTTGTATTTACAAAGCCCCATCCGCACGATGTGGAAAAAACTTGAACGTCCAAAGAGAAGAGCAGACGGATGCCGTTTGACTGAGCGGGGTAACTCACCCTCCATGACTAGGTGCTCTTCAAAGAGGGCCGGCAGACAAGTTGGCTCATCCAGACCATTTGCGAGACAGATGCCAATGACTGTGCAAAGCTTGGTCGTTCCTCCTCCGTGAATCCCTTCTTTTTATAACTGCTACTTAGTTTATTTGCACGTATTAGTTTTACCACAGTACGTAATTAGTTCTTACCCACTTATCTATGTGATGCTAATGGTGATAGGTTAGTTACGCTGGTTTCATGTTCACTTTAACTTTATTCAAATTAGTGCTCTCTGTGATGCATCATAAAAGCCTATAATGAACATGATCATTTTAAAACCAAGTTTGTTGTCAGGCTGTATAATATAATTTGGATATATCAGATAAGTAGCAGCTACTAAAATGTAAATTTTGTTTGCTTAACCTCCCTTTTTCTAGACACGCCTGCCGGTGACAATGGCAGGTCATGAATGTGTATGGAAGGACACAGACTAGGAGCTGTATTCAGTGCTGACACCTTCTGTCATCGGTCGGAACTGCCTTCGAAGCTCACGACGTGTTTATTTTAAATAAAAATAACAAGGACGGGGTCAAGAGGTTTTGGAGAATGGTAATTGATAACAATAGGCTCCCACACCCATCGCGTATATTTACTTGGTGTCAGATAATCAACCATTAGACAGCCGAAGTGCTTTATCCTGCTAAAGAGGAATAGCATAATTTTCATCGAAAAAAAACTCGATATATAAAATAGAATACACTTCTACTGCGCTAAAAAATTTTCATCGAGAGACCCAAGCTCGGCGGCACACCAAACCAAAGGGGTTGGGTTTTTTTATCGATTAACAATTCCAGTTGTAAACAGTTGGATTGGAATGCCGAGGAGTTATGGAAGATAAACGTATTTAAGCGGTGGGTACTATGGACTTAACACTAATATGGAGTGAGTTCCACAGAATTAATGCTTTAACCGAGAGAGCTCTAGTTCGTTCAAACGTTTGTCTTAACACTGGGAACGGATAGTAGAATATAATTTGATGATCGAATCTATCTGGCCGGTCTTGCAGAAGTGAGCAGTAAATATAATAATGCTGGTTGGTCGAAAGAAAGAGCTTGATATGCACCGTATTCGAACTATTAAGCGTGCATGCCCTAATTGGCGAGCATCCCCTTTTTGGTCAACAGGATCCATAACTATTGTAATTTGCCTAGTGTGGAACTACTGAAAAGTGTCGCCATCTGGTGTTAAACAGTTCTACTCTACTCACCAAATGACACCACTAGGGTTAAACAATTACCTTATTGTCTAGAGAAACAAATGTTGGTGTACGCTTGGCCCATTTTTTTTCAAGCTAACTGACCTTACTAGGTCGAACACGGAAAGTGTTCAAATATAGAAAATAATATGCAAAACGCATGTTGCTTGCACTCTGGTAGGTGAGGAGATCCGAGATATCCCCCTACAGAAGCAGCAGGAATACTGCTACGACAACATTCTGGTAGGTGAGGAGATCCGAGATCGCCCCCTACAGAAGCAGCAGGAATACTGCTACGACAACATTCTGGTAGGTGTGCACATCCATAATTCGCTGACTTGACTGAAATGCTTAGGCAATATTGACCCATCGCTCTCTTCCCGGAGGTAACACCCTCCATCATGGTCTTTTATGGCATACTGGTCTGCTGTCAACAACGAAAGTCCAGTGTCACTTCTTATCCGGTCACCCCACTTCTATAGTGGCTTTCCTCTCTTCGTCTTGTTTGAATGCTTGCCTAGCGATGTTATCTCTTATTTAAATTGTATTCATAATAGTTCTCCTTTGAGCAGCTAGCCCAGTAGTTAGTGTTGGATTCAGTGTTTGGCTAAGACCGTCCTTAGCCTGTGGATGTTCCTTCCCAGAGCCGAGGTCGTCATTAAGGACGCCATCCTCAAGTGGTACAAGGAGGCTCGTCTGACCAAGGGAAAGAATGTCTTCCTCGAGCAGATGAAGAAATGTGTCGAGTGGCTCGAGAACGCGGAGGAAGGTATCTCTGTTTTAATTCCGAATATGTTTGTGTGTGAAGCGCGATAGAGAGCAGCGCGTCGTTGCTGGCCGGAAGTGATCATTCGTAGGCAAAACGTTCATGGAATACATATACAAAATAATACTAAAAACAATAGTTATGGTAACATAACTTTCACGGGAAAACCTGGGGATCATATTGTCATCGGCTCAATATCGCCAACGTTTTCGCGCCAATGCGGGGTTCGGAAAATGTTTATTTTTCGTGGCTCCCCTTCTAGAATCAATACGTACGGTTCCAAGAAGCCACATATAAAAAGTGGTTCTAGTGTCCGCCAAATAACTATTATTGTGTTAACCTCCTTGACTAAATACTCACTTGAATGTGTTCACTGTTACGAACTCCATTATGTGTAAGTGATACCTTGGAGCGCCAGCGGCCTCTCAGCGTCGTTATCGAGATTCTACGCTATAACATAATTTTGCATGATTTAGTTTTACAGTGTGACAATTGCGTCAATATAATCAAAGTTAAGTCGAATGTATCGCTTAAACTGACAACAATTTAGTCTTATTTGATGAGGATGAGAACCTAGTTAATATAATTATGTATGCATCCATAATCCGGGTGCATTACAATATAATTACCATCACAACGGACCCATATTTCCAAGCTCTGGTGTGGGCGACAAACGGTGACGCCGCATCCCGGAACTTGGATCATCGAGGCTAGCCCAAGACCCATGTTTTGACTGTTATGACTATCACTATTCGGATTAGTTCTCATTTGCCAGAATAATTGATGTTATATAATATGTGTTTTGCAGACTTATTAGCAAGCCAAAAACTGGAAAGTCAAGTCAAGTCTCAAGTCAATGACCTCCAAGTCAAGTCTCGACATTTTCAAAAATGTCACAAGCGTTCACCGTTTGAGTTACAATTCAAGTCTAACTCAAACACGAGACGACTGTACTTGATATCTAGAGAAATATCAACTATAAACAGGTTCCATCAGTGATGTCTCTAACATGAAATCAAGCGAGATTTCTACGGGTAGCAATTTTGTTCATCGATATTGGCTCTGTGTATATATAATTTCGCGCTCGCGCGAGTGTTCAAGTGCCGAAGGAAAATTTACGATTAGTTGTCTGAATACCGTCTACTACCTTAGCACCATAATATTAACACTTCACTCTTCGTTTTTGTGTTGTCTACATACCATTGTAGAAGCGAAGCTAACAAGCGTGGCACATTAATTCGCAAGTCGCCGGGAATGCTGAGGCTTGCCTGCACTAATTTAGTGGGAAAGGTAGGCGGATTCCGCCCGCCACAACATTAGCCATTCATAAGTACTTAGAAGCCTAATCATTATTGTATTGCGGCCTGTCACAACAATATGATCTCGTTTTGCATGAGCTTCGAGTCAGACTTGCTGGCAATTCATAAACTGGCAAGTCAAGTCTCAAGTAAGTGACCTGCAAGTCAAGTTTCAAGTCATTGGCTTGCTAGTCAAGTCAAGTCTATGACCTCCAAGTAAAGTATCGGGTCATCTATCTAAATTACAAGTGAAATCAAAATGTCCGAATCCAGTCAACACTCGTCTGGCGTTTTGGATACCGAAAATAAATTCGTAATTGTTTCATGCAAAACAACAACAGGTAGCCCATATAAAAAATCGCGATCAAAACATTACCGTTTGCTATTCCGTTTTGTTTTACTGTGTTGGCTCGAATACTTCGGATACACTGAACAAGTTTTATGAGCTACTTTGAGAGTTATATATCAATTAGGCTCTCATCCGGGGATTTGACTAACTCATCAAATAACGAGTATTAGTTGATACGATGCAATTCGAATCAACTGGACACTTTGACAATGATATGGTTCGAACCAGACTCCCTTCTCAGCGAGTTCACGAGTAGGTTAAGCGAGACTATACGAAATGCAACTGCCTCCACTGAGCGATAACAGCAGACGTGTGACTCGTGCATACGCAGATGTGTTAAGGAAAACTATTTGGCGGGTGACAACCCTTCAGATAAAGGGGAAACGTATCCAATGGCAACTAAGTCTACTACCGACTCGAGCATGCGTAGATACATCAAGCGGAATGTGTATGACGGGGGGAAAATAGCGCTACACCGGAATATACAGAGTCTCAAACAAACGGGTTGTTATATCAGAAAGAGGACGAGTCTAGTAAATAAAGGCCAAAATATGTTACATATGTGGAGTTTGGGGAATGTGATATTGCATCACTTGTTGACGATACAATATTAATGAGATGGAGGTAGCAGAAATTATTATTGTAAATAGTATATTTCTCATGATGATTATAGTGATGAGTAGCGATATAACTCGTTGTTTCATATTCATGCATAGTCTCCAGAATGGGTGACCAGCAGATTGAGTTCATTTAAAATATTACAATTGATATCTGATTGTTCAATTCCTACTTTTTAGAAGGCCCTATCTTACTAAAATTTTACCCGATTAATACAAAATCAGTGCCTCATTCTCTTTTCACGTTCCGGCATTTTCAAATAAGGGTCTGCCATGGTGTCACGTGCGCCACAGTGTGACACAGCAATAACTGTCAATGCTACATTAGAGATAATGACAATAATTATTATTGGTTTTGGTTGATGAAGTAGACTAGAAAAGAAAGACGTGAAAGTAGGGAGCACAACATCAACACCAAACATGGAACATATACAACCAACTGAAATTTGTCACAATATAACACACGTGACATCACGGTATGAATTTTACCATAGATCCTCATTTTAAAAATTTTCGCTTATATTTCTTACTTTACTTTGGCCTGTTCGCTCGCTGGGAGCATAGTCCTTCTCTCCCTCCTGTCAGGTCGCGGTAATAAACGGGACGTTTTCTAAAAATATTGCACTTCCAGCCAATGTACTCACGGGACGGGTATTTTTACAGCGGCAAAATGATGTAACATGCGATAAACACACATTTACTGACAACATATCAACAACATGGAAACATGCCAAGTGCCAAATAGCTAATGGTTTTGATTACTTGAAACTACCTAGTTAGTAGGTGACGGCTGGAACGTTCGGGCTGATATTTTCTGATTGTTTTTACTTTTAGTCAATTGTTCTCAAGAAGTAGAAACTGGTCGTACTGATATATTGGAATAGATCTGATGGATTTATGACACAGGTACCCATCTACAGGTGGCCAACAAATTTTGCAAGGTAAAAATGTGGTCTACCCCATGCAGTCACTAATTCTGGAGAACTACTCAAATGTAATTGTGTGTAATTGAACGTGATCCTCTTCAGATTCAGCCGATTCTTGTGCATTGCACTTGGTGCTAGTTGAAAGAGACATTGTGTGTGCGCAGTAGATGATATGTTTAGTCAGGTAACAAGAAAACACTTACGAACTCAAGTCTTGACATATTTTATTCAACAGTTGTATGAACTAGGGCTTTCTCGGTAGCCGCATTAACTAATTTGAATTCATTCCGAGTTAGTGATATGACAGCGTGACGCGTTGTAACATTTCGCCGCCTTCTGAAGCGTGAAGTCTCTTTTAAACGCACTTAGCTTATTTATCGGTCTCTATGCAATTTTAAAGGAAGCAGAAATCATGTTTCTCGTTCTCTGCACCTATAAGAGTTACTAAGACATATATATTTGCAACTACAATTACGAATGTCACGCCAGTGGTTTAATATGAAAACCTTGTTGAGCAAACAGTATCTTAATGTCATGGGCTGCGCCATACTGTTAGATAAACCTCCGTCACGAGGTTCGTAAAAATAATACATTTGTTTCATACTGCGTTGGTTCTGTGTATGCCGGCCTCACGTAATACGTCGCGCGTAGTCTACTTTACCCGATTATCGTAGAACTGAGCATGCGCTTACTGCTCGTGCTGGTTAACATGTCAGCCCTCAGTCAACCGGAGGAATGACCGGATTCTCCCACGGCTGCTACTCTGAGTACAGCATGTGATATTCTTGCTTTTAGTTGCACATGGTTAGTTTGCATTATCCCTTTTGTGTGTATAGCTCGAAAACCATGACAATTGTTTCGCTTTAACATTGGATGCCGATTTCGGGATTGCATAACCCTTTCGTGTTGATCAGCCTCTGAGTTCCCAACTTTGGTGCATTTACTTCCTACATACTTTTTACTTCCCAAAGAAGTCGAGATGACGTTGGTCTGTCGGGGAGTGAAGTGTAAAGCGCTTTGAACTGTCGCAATGACTGGATACCACGTTATATATAAGAACGTGTATTTAGTTCACATCAGACTTATTTATTTGTACTGCTTACTCGATATCTTTTTTCAAGGAGTTAAGTATTTTTTCGCATTTGGCTTCGCACTTCTTAAATTTGCGTTCGCATCGCTTGAAGCCAGCATCTCGATTTCCACCTTGGCATCCCTTGTTGCATTTGGTAAATTGTTTCCAACACTCAAACTGACACAATCGATAAACGTGGATTGGAGCACGTTCTGAGCCGGAGCACGATACTACCAGCAAGACTGTTGCGAAAAGGATTACGATCTGAAAATATAGGAGTTTGTTAATCATTACGTATGAACGTTGTCCTGGCTTGGGTGGAGACGACGTTGTGTGATCATGGTCGTTAAAGCGTGTCACAGGCGGTGATATAAGTTGATGGGAGTGTCCGTCTGTGAAACGGTCTTAGTGAAAATTGCATGCAGAATAAGAACACAAATTATCGATAATATCACGCTACAGTACTGACACGTTTTTTGTGAGAAACCAAGCGAACAATACGATTGCATATACTTACAACAGAGCTTTTCATATTGACTGATTGGTTGGTTGTTTGGTCCTGACTGTCTATCATGCACATCGGCTTGCACGTACCCAAACGACTCTCACTGCGTCTTGCTGGGCTCACATCTTACGTTGGGTTTGCTTAAGTAGGGTAGGGTGGGGCATGGAGCCCTCTTGGGATAAGACGCCCCCTCGTATTTCCAAAATGATATGAGCTTGCTGTATGTCCCTGGCGGATGAATGCAATGCTGCTACCTAGTGCACATTCTGCCCCAAAGCACATGCGGCCGAAATAGACAGTATATACATATCTGCATTTTAATTATCATGCATGGCTGATGTAAACATTGTATATTTGTAATGTTGTGCTGAAACACACATATTACGCTTAATACCGTGCACCTGTTTTTATATTCATCATTCTTGTAACAACATTTAATGTTACAAAATATAAGCGTTAATTAATGCTAACGCGGGAATTAAAATATGGCATGCACCGGGAACGTGATTTAGTCAATGTATATGTGCTATGTATCATTTCCTATATATTATACGTGACAATTCGGATTACACCGTACAACTTAATTAATATGTGCGTATTGCAGTATACGCGTTGTTCTCGGTTATCAACGTGTCGCAACGTAGACACTACAACCATTTAATTTCTTATTGTTTCCTAATAAACTGGAATTGGTACACAAGTTGAACTCGTTGCTCGTGGTCAGCGAAGGGGGAGGAGAAGCTAAAGGGGAAGTCACTGGCGGCTAGACGAGGAACACAGAACTGTAGACATCAGGAGATGTTTGTGTCAGTTGTACAACGACTACACGTCAGGGGTGCTTTGTTTTATCTGCTCAAACATCGAGTCAGAGATTAACTAAATGGCGTGTTTAGATCCAATAAAACACAATGCATTTTTTCACATTGAGCAATATTTTATTTCATTTCAATATTCGTATTTCATACCAAGGAGAAAGACAAATGTTAATGTTACGGCAGGGACAAGAACCCCCCACTCTGGAAAATATATATAATTAACAATGCATATTGCTAACAATACAATGCATATTGTTAGAATCGTCAATTGTCAGTAATATTGTTGTATTATAAAATATATACACACAAATATCGCGTGATGGTATATATACCTCAAAATAATATGTATATGAATAGCTAACCATTTACCCTTATGGAGGTTCCTTGCCCTACTCTACCCTAGGTAACTAAGCAATCCAGATTAATACTCGACATTTGTTTTTATAAACTTTAAACTTATCTTACTAAGTACTATATCAACAACAGTACAGGGTGCTCGTGCACTTACAAGCACGTATTAAACTTAGAAAGTAACGTGAGGTGCACAGACCATGCAAGTACCCGGGGCGTGTTTTAATCGTAGCATAACTGTTAGAGGTAGTCAGTAAGAACACGCACAACCAACTGGACAGCTTTGTTATCTGGTTCCCGGCTCACCGTTGGTGCAATCGTTCTGGCGAAGGCGCCCCCCCCCCCGCCTACGTTCGACAATTTGTCGACATTGTACACAGGACCTGCTAGCAGAAATGCCCAACCTCCGGACGGGATAACTGGGTAATTGGTGTCTCAGGATATACAACAGTTATGACTACGTCTTCCCAAATCAATTACGACGTTAATACTGACAGTTATATTAATGTGTAGCGATGCCTTGTCCTTGCATATGATGCAATTTTGGACAGTCGAAGAAAAGACGCCTGACGTTGTACGTAATTGTTCGCGTATTATGTTGTTTTATTATATGAACACCGAAAATCTTGTTTTGCATTGGTACCGCCATATTTGTTCAGAATCCAACGTCAAGAGAGTTGACCCGGTTTCCCATAACTCCAGCATTAAACGCCTCATCGTAGACGTAGACGATTTTAGCCGCGTACTTGCCAATAAGTTTGGACATGTTGTTTGCGTCTAAAATGAACTTATTTGGCGAGATACTCCATTCATTCATTGTTTACTAAACGCCATGCGTTCCGATTTGACAATTCTCTTGATCGAGTGTTTGCGTTGTGTCGAAGCCTTCGACTGAGGTACATGCTACAAGATTGTTAGTACCGCTTCAGGCTTTAACGTTCTTCTGGCGCCGACGTTTTGAAGGATCTTGGCCCATTAGTTGATTAAATATATCAACATAAAAACGCGACTCTTCAAAATGGGCAGAACAAAGTCTAGCATATGGCGTGGGTTTCCAACCAGCCAGCCCGCAATTGTGAATCTGCTGCTTCACTAATGTCTGTTTACCAGATGAAATAAAAAAAGGACAACTCGCTGTACTTTGCTGAACGAATCTTACATTTGAAAGCTGCACAGTATGGTATTGTAAGAATATTGTTGCTGCGTGTAAATCCAATATAAAAGCAAATAAAAATGTAACCGCACACCGCAACCATGTTAAAAATACACGCGAAACGCCCAGTGTACGTCACAGTCACAGCCGCGTCCAGCTTAAGGGGCTGCTCGGCGCTGATTGGTCAAAATTACAAACACTGATGAATATGTCAGCCTCCACGAAAACTGACAATACACCAGAATTTCGCACTTTTAGAACAAGTTCCCAGTTAACCACTTGCGTGATATTCTTGATTATAGTTGCAAATGATTAGTTTTTAGGAACTCTTATAGGTGCAAAGGCCCAAAACAATGCCTGTGGTTTCACTTTTATCTCGCTGCAACCGTGGGAAGACCAACAGGCCAGAGTGACAGTGATTTTGGGGCCATTCTTGTATATTTGTTATCTGGGAAATGTCCAGATCCGATGACTAATGATTGCGGACGGAAAACGAATGTATTAACTAGTTCATAACTATACAATGGAATTTGTTTGGGTGCATGTGTGCGTGCGTGCGTGCGTGCGTGTGTGCGTGCGTGCGTGTGTATATATATATATATATATACACACACACACACACACACACACACACACACACACACACACACACACACACACACACACACAAACACACACACACACACACACACACACACACACACAAACACGCATACTTAAAGGCGGATCCACAGTTCCACAAAACGGTCCAAAAAAAATTGTTTGTTAGCAAATGCACTATACGCACACAACATGGGAATCGTGGAAACATGATATTGTGAGAATGTGACATTTCAATATGACGTTACTGGGCCTAGATAGTGCAGCCGTGGTATGGGAATAGCGTGCAAAACAGGCCCCCTAACCAAAACGGGTCTCCGCCCGTTTGGCGTTACTCTATCATATACAATTAAATTACTGGTGGCACTGCTAAGTAGCTCACAAATGGGCACCAGTGAACGTTGGTCGGACGGGGGAAACGTTGGTCGGACGGGTGAAACGTTGGTCGGACGGGTGAAACGAAAATTAAAACAGGTGAGCTCAAAAATATTGTTTTTCACACTTTTCTTAAAATATTAGCACGGTTGTCCAAATATCACATTTCCATTTGTGCGCGTCGACAACAATGGAAACTTTGGTATATATAAAGCCAAATGTGTATGCTCCAATATGTGTACATTGTATTTTAGGAACAGCTTGTATGTAAACTGACAATCAACCCGAGGCCGTTTTGCTACCCGGGATTCCAGCTTTGCTAACTGAGGTCCGCTATCATCAGTGTTCTGTTGGTACAGTCCACACACACGTATTTGTAATGTGTTTTATTATTATATTATTTTGCATATATATTGTATTATATAATACAATGTTATATAATAAACAGAACCTAATACTGCTCGGACCATGTATTAACTGTTGCCTAGCGTTTTTTTACATAAAAATTGGGGGGCATTGCCCCCCCCAGCCTTTTCACTTGCCCCCCCAGTCAGGCCATCTTGCCCCTCCCAAACTTGCCTCCGTGCCGCATTATAAAAATGATCAGTACATTGTACTCTTCATATAGATTTTTTCAGAATATTTTAATAAACATACAGTGGGCAACATTTTCCATAAAGGGCAAACTTGAAAGGTTAATTTTAATGATGTAAAATGGCAATTTAATGAGAGTAGAATGCTCAAAATACCAAAATACATTTTTTTCTCTCATTAAAATGCAGTTAGTTAGGATCAAAATCCGTGTCGTCGAAATGGGTCCATTGTTCTATAGAAAGGATATGAACATACTGGTGACTATGTCTCAAGAGGGGCACTTGTCTATTAAAAAACATTTTTAGTGGAAAAACCTAAAATGACCTGCCAATACACGAGAAGACGTATTCTGCTGCAAACTTGGAAACATTCTCCATAAAAAACTTTTTGGGGCAAGGTCCCATAAGGTCCTATAAGGTCTCACACTGAGTAAATCTAGGAGCAAAATCCTTCATATAAACTTTGTTTATTATGAAAAATTACTAACCTGATATCTAGCGACGATTATTTATAATATTACTGTGTAATATATAATGTTATTCCAAAGAGAGAGAGAGAGAAAGAGAGAGAGAGAGAGAGAGAGAGAGAGAGAGAGAGAGAGAGAGAGAGAGAGAGAGAGAATGGCATGTGGCCAACTGATGTGGAAATAGTGGCCAGTGCCCTGCTACATATATGTGTACACAGCATACGGTGTCACACCAACCACAAGTGCCACGTTGCTGCAGACCTCCATATATGTATACATTACATACGGTGTTCACAACAACCATAAGTGCCACGTTGTTGCAGACCTCCATATATGTATACATTACATACGGTGTTCACAACAACCATAAGTGGTTACGCTTTAATTCTTCGATGGAAACAAGCGCAGTGAGGAAGTTTGGTGAGGATATTTACCTCACCAACCCCTGTGCCCACTTCAAACGAATACTGAATTGTTTGCCCATGGATTAATCTAAAGTAATCGTGTTTTGCGTTTTAGCTCATGGATTAATCTAAATTAATCGTGTTTTGCGTTTTAGCTCTGTTTGGTTTTGCTTTGGTGATACTCGTATTGCCATAATGTGTTTCAATTGTTTAATTATAACCCAATTCGAAGGTACCCATGGACATTCTTATCCGTTATATAGGTCGAACAAATCGTGCTGCGCCTCTTAACTGGGCTTGAATTAAGTCTGATGAGGTGCGTATATTAATTTTGTTTCCTTTAATTATAACAATTGAAAGGTACCCATGGACATTGTTTTGGGTTAGATATGTCGAATAAATCGTTCTTGGCATTTTACCTGTGCTTGGTTTTAATTTAATAATGTGTGCATAGTCACATTGTGCTTTAATTACAGTGGAACTCAAATGTACCCGTATGTGTTAGATATATGTTGGATACATCGTGTTTAGCATTTTAGCTGTGCTTGAAAATAACTTGTGAATAAAACCGGTATATCTAAAAGTATACAAGGCTAATATCCACGGACTCCACAATTTCGTCGTATATAATATTGGTTGCTAATTGCAATATTCTGTATAATAGGATTCAGCGACTGTTTAAACCTAATCATTGAGCAATACATAACCATTCTGATCAAACATTTACGCGAGTTGACATTATTCACAGCAAACACGTGCTAACGCTACGTGTCAGTCTGTTTAATATTCTGTAGAAATTGCTACAAGCAACTAAATAGTGGTCAAACGCTGCTTTTCTATAAGTAAAAGTATGCATATGAAAATGGACTGAAGTAGGCAATAAATGGCTTATTAATTAAACAACGAACATGAAATGGGTGACGCAACGTGTTACACTTAGCATAAAGACGTCTACATTTGGCTTGAATATCCGCCTCTTCCGATATGTCATTACAAATGACACCTCCAAGGTATTTTCACAAGGTGGCGCAGATTAACTTCGTTTTCACAAACGAAATATGTTGTAGCAAGGTTTGCGTTTCTAGAGTCTTATATTCATATAGTGCTTTATTTATAAATGTAACGTGTAAATATACGTTTTTAGAACTTGAGTATTTCGAACTTGATAGACGAGCGTTTTGAACGTAACCGTAGTGTTTTGAACTTGGGCAGGTGAGTGTTTTCAACTGAAGTTTTGTTTAGGTTGATCGCTATCAATCGAGTATCGCGATCGAAGTGTGTTGTGTAAACAGTTTGGGATCACGATCGTAGAACATTGTTGATTACATCATTGTTCTGAATGAAGAGGTTCTGAGATGATCATAATCCCACTGACTAACAACGCCGCGTAGACACAACCTTACACTGCGATCGTTATCCGTTAGCGTCGTGTAAACTGGGGAAAATGTTAAGTATAAGTTCTCATACAGCTTTAATATGTTGATGGAAACAAGCGCAGTGAGGAAGTATGGTGAGGCTATGTACCTCACCATCCCCTGTGCCCACTTTAAATGAGTACTGGATTGTTTGTCCATGGATTAATCAAAATTAATCGTGTTTTGCGTTTTAGCTCTGTTTGGTTTTGCTTTGGTGATGCTCGTATTGCCATACTCTGTTTCAATTGTTTAATTATAACCCAATTCGAAGGTACCAATGGACATTCTTATCCGTTATATAGGTCGAACAAATCGTGCTAGGCGTTTTAGCTGTGGTTGAATTAAATCTGATGAGGTGCGTATATTAAATGTTTTTTCTTTAATTATAACAACTGAAAGGTACCCATGGACATTATGTTGGGTTAGATATGTCGAATAAAGCGTTCTTGGCATGGTAGGATTTAGCGACTGGCCAATCCTAATCATTGAGCAGTAAATAACCATTCTGATCACACATTTACGCTAGTTGACATTATACACAGTAAACACGTGTTTAACGCTACGTCGCTACGATATGTCATTACAAATGACACATCCAAGGTATTTACACGAGGTGGCGAAGATTAACTTCGTTTTCACAAACGTAATATGTTGTAGCAAGGTTTGCGTTTCTATAGTCTTATATTCATATAGTGCTTTATTTATAAATGTAACGTGTAAATATACGTTTTTAGAACTTGAGTATTTCGAACTTGATAGACGAGTGTTTTCAACTTAAGTTGTTTTTAGATTGATCGCTATCAATCGAGTATCGCGATCGAAGTGTGTTGTGTAACGATTGTAGAACATTGTTGATTACATCATTGTTCTGAATGAAGAAGTTCTGAAATGAGGCCGATCTACTGCTTTGTACATATGTATAATTAGCTTTTTACTTGTATGTTACATTTCTCATAATCATAACAAGAATATGATTACCCTTTGAAACTTATAACAGCACTTATTTTTACTCATAAGTCCTTTTCCTTTCGGGTAGTATCAACAACAGTATATCCCATGTTATAGCTTACATCCAAGTTCCAGTGTCCTGTGTGTAGGCATTTATATTTCCAAAAATTCAAAAACATCTGGCATTTTTCAGACCATTTAACTAATTTGTCTAAATCGATATGTAAATGTTGTTTATCACTATCATTTTTAAAGTTTCTAAGCACTATTGTGTCATCCGCAAATTTCAGTACGTTTTTTATTATATTATTATCGTCCAATTCATTGATATATATTAAGAATAATAAAGTTGCCAATACTGTTCATTGTGGTACCCCAATCAAAACTGATTTCCAGTTTCAAACCTCCCCATCTTCAAGCTGTCTTCAGTCAGTCAGCCATTTATTTTATCCAGTCGATTATGCCATGGGCTTTTAATATAAGGTAGTAATTTTTTATGTGGCACTTTGTCGAAACTTCTCTGAAAATCTAAGTAGATAATATCTACTGGTGATCCCTCGACTACACATTTAGTGATTTCTTCAAAAAACATAACTTATTTGTTAAGTTTGACCTCGCTTTTATGAATCCATTTTGAGATGGATTTAAAAATTAATGACTAAGAAGGAAGTCCACCATATGATCGTCAATTAACCTGTCTAATAATTTACAAATCACATATGTTAAACAAACTGTTCGGCTACTTGGACTTGGTGCAGCGACTTGAATTTGGTGTAGATCATTTACAGAAATACGCGGAATATCAAATAGAATAAGTATTACTATTGCATATATATTATACACAAACGTATTGTAGACATATATTAGGAAACAGGTTTTGTTAATTATTAGTCAGAGGGAGTATTTTAGAGTAAGTTAGTTTCGGATTCTGTCAGGGAATTCAGCGAGCGTTAATAGGGGTGTTTACAATTCGAAAATTGAGATAACATAGTGAATAGTCAGTAACATTGAATATTGGTTAGAATAAGTATTAGTATTATACATATATTGTTCACCAACTTCTTGTAGACATATATTAAGAAACCGTTGTTGTTAACAGAGGTAGTATTTTTTTTCCCGGATTCAAACTCAACGAGTGATAAAAGGGAGTTTGTTTACAGGTCATTCAACCCGTGCATTGAGCTATCGTTTACATTGGCTAATATATATATATAAGATAAAGTGATTTATTTATTTAAATTACATACATAAGGTAATATCTGACATAGTGATAGTCAACGTTTTCGGTAAAAAGGAATTAACAGCAGGATTTTAGCGTAAATTAGTACACACTGACTTCGTTGTTTTGTTACACAGTTTTCTCCGTATTCGCTAGGTGGCAGGATTTTTAGCCTAAAGTGTATTTTTGATCACAAAAACAGCCTTATTCAAGGCTAACGTAGCAAACTAATTAAAACTAAATTGTATGATGGCGCCGTGCAAACGGCAGTTAAAGGCCACAAGGCACTTAATTTGTGGCAGTTGCAGTAACTGGGTGGATTTCGTCAAGTCTGGGTGCGAGAAGTCCTGGGCTGAGGTCCAGGCAGATAGTTTTAGTTTTGAGTGTAGGGGATGCGCAAGGATGAAGGAACTAGAGGTGGAGTTGGAAGAGCTGAGGCTGCTCGTTGTGGCAATGGTGGGAAGGAACAGGGGAGTTGTGCCAGTAGTTCCGGTGGGGGAACTGTAGACGATAAAGTGGGGAAAGACACAAGATATGCTAGCGAGAGCTCACCTCAGCCTGGGAGGAAGCTGATAGGAGGGAAGGTGACAGGTCATAGGAGACAGGACGTAAGGATACGGGAAGGAAAGGAATGGGATGGAAGACAACCAGAGTGAAGGAGAGGGGAGTAGGGGAGACAGGAGGGAAGGAGAAGGGAGTGGGGTAGACGGGAGGGAAGACAACCGGAGTGAAGGAGAGGGGAGTAGCGGAGACAGGAGGGAAGGAGAAGGGAGTGGGGGAGACGGGAAGGAAAACAACAGGAGTGAAGGAGAGGGGAGTAGGGGAGACAGGAGGGAAGGAGAAGGGAGTGGGGGAGACGGAAGGGAAAACAACCGGAGTGAAGGAGAGGGGAGTGGGAGAGACAAGAGCAAAGGAGTGGGAAGTGGGGGAGACAGGAGGGAAGGGGTCAGGACAGAATGTGATGGAGGGGATCGAAAGGAAGAGTTATTCTGCAGCAGTGATAGAGGGGGTGAGGAAGAGAGCGAGGGTGTTTGTGGGGGATTCGATAGTTAGGAAGACCGACAGAGTCTTAAACAAGGGAGATGATGTGGTGGTCTGCTTGCCTGGAGCCAAAATAGAGGCGATAACTGAGAGGGTAAAAAACATCGTAGGCTCGGGTAAGGGTGGATCTGTTTTAGTACACGTAGGGACAAATAACGTAGAGAGGGAGGGTACAACTGCCATAGTTAGAAAATATAGGCAGTTGGTCAGAACACTAAAACAGACGCGGGTTGAGCAGGTAATACTGTCAGGGATTTTACCTGTAATGGGCAGGAGGGGTCACAAATATCGAAATTGTCGGGGGATGGCAATTAACATGTTAGTCCAGAGGCTGTGTAGGGAAGAGGAAGTTGGATTTGTGGATTTATGGGGAATTTTTGTTGGGAGGGCAGATATGTACATGAAGGATGGGCTTCATTTAAGTGGAAAGGGGGCGGCAGTATTCGCGGACAAACTTTCAGCAGCAGTAGATAGCGACTTGGGTACAATGACAAATATTTTTGGAAGTAAACATTCTTTAAACAAGAAGTGCAGGGGGGTTACCTAGAGGTGTCTCAAGCAGAACAAGAGGCCACTAGCACAGATAAACCAATATCAAATCATCCGAAAAACATATCTGAAAAAGGTTATAGATGCGTATGTTTAAATGCAAGGAGCATAGTAAATAAGAAAAACGAATTAAACATTATGGTAGAAGATATTGACCCTCATAATTGGTATAACTGAATCATGGGCCAACATAGATATAACAGATGCTGAATTAGGACTGACAGGATACGTAATGTTTAGGAAAGATCGAATAGGAAGAAGGGGCAGGGGAGTTATTTTATATGTTAAAGAATCTATTCAGGCTTATGAAATAAAACTAGAAAGGGAAGCAGATTGCGATGAAGCTGTTTGGTGCAAAATTGTTTCAGGAAATTCAAAATTAACTATTGGATTAGTTTACCGAAGTCCAAACATAAACGAAGAGGACAACACAAAAATAAAAACGCTATAAAGGAAGTTAGTAAACGGGAATGTATCATAATGGGAGATTTTAACCATGGACACATACAATGGAATTCTCTAGAGAGCACAGGGATTGAGGATCAACAATTTATATGTTTAATCCAGGATAGCTTTCTTACTCAGCACGTACTAGAACCAACCAGGGGAGAAAATGTATTAGATATAGTTTTGTCATCACAAAAAGAATTAGTGGACAATGTAAAAATATTTGAATCATTGGGTAATAGTGACCATAATCAAATACATTTTGACATCAATGTAAAATCAGAAAGTAAAAATAAGAAAACGTACAAGAGAAACTTCCACAAAGGTAACTACAAAGATATGAGAAAATACTTAGCACAGCTAGATTGGAATAACATGCTGATGAATAAGACCGCAATTGAATGTTGGAATATTGTAAAATATGAAATTGAGAGTATCATCGATAAATTTGTTCCCTTCCGAAAACAAGGAAAACGGTGTAGAAAGAAACACTTGTCAAAAGAGGCTATTAGAAAAATAATGCTAAAACAAACTATGTGGAGGGTTTATAGGCGTACCAGAAAGGAAGAAGACTATGCAAAATACAAAGAGGCAATTAATGCAGCTACAACTGAAATCAGACAATCTAAAAGAAGCTATGAGCAAAAACTGGCGTGTAACATAAAAAATGACAGCAAGAGTTTTTATGCATATGTCAGGAGTAAACAAAACGTACAAGACAAGGTTGGACCTCTAGAAGACAGTGCTGGAAATATAATATCACAGGGGTTTTTAATGGCGGAAGACCTAAATGGTTACTTCAGTTCAGTGTTTACCAAAGAAGATATTAGTTCATTACCAGTTGCTGATGCTAAATTTCAGGGGGCTAAATCTGAATATTTAGGACCGTTAGTTGTAACTCCAGAATTAGTAGCTAAGAAAATAAAGGCAATGAAGGATAACAAATCACCGGGAGTGGATGGGATTCCTCCAAAATTACTAATGGAAACAGTACATCAAATCAGTATACCACTTGCAAGAGTATTCAACTTGTCATTAAAAGAGGGAGTTGTTCCGTTTGAATGGAAAGAAGCAAACATCATACCATTATTTAAAAAGGGTTCGAGAAGTAAGTCAGAAAATTACAGACCAGTGAGTTTAACGTCAGTGATTTGTAAATTATTACAAAGGTTAATTAAAGACCATATGGTGGACTTCCTCTTTAAGCATAAATTATTAAATTCATCTCAACATGGATTCCTTAAAGCGAGGTCATGCTTAACAAATATGTTATGTTTTTTGGATGAAATCACTAAGTGGATAGACGTGGGATCGCCAGTAGATATTATCTACTTAGATTTTCAGAAAGCTTTTGACAAAGTGCCACATCAAAGATTGCTACTTAAATTAAAAGCCCATGGTATCGGGGATAGCATAACTGACTGGATAGAACAATGGCTGACTGACAGAAGACAACGAGTTGTAGTAGATGGAGAAGTTTCAAATTGGAAATCGGTTTTGAGTGGGGTACCTCAAGGATCAGTATTAGGACCTATATTATTCTTAATTTATATCAATGACTTGGACGACAGTATAACAAGTAATGTACTGACATTTGCGGATGACACAAAACTGTTTAGAAAGGTTAATACTGATGGTGATAAACAACATTTACAAAACGATCTAGACAGATTAGTGAAATGGTCTGAGAAATGGCAGATGCTGTTCAATTTTGGGAAATGTAAATGCCTACATACAGGACATGGGAACTTGAATGTAAACTATAAAATGGGAGATACTGTTCTGGGTACTACTGTAAAAGAAAAGGACTTAGGAGTTACAATAAGCGCTGATATGAAAGTTTCAGAGCAGTGTGGTATTGCAGCTTCAAAGGGTAATCGAATTCTTGGATTGATTAGAAGAAACATAACATGCAAGGGAAAAAAGTTAATTATACCTCTTTATAAAGCAATAGTTAGACCTCATTTAGAATACTGTATACAAGCATGGAGACCATATCGTAAGAAGGATATAGATACGCTTGAACGCATACAAAGGAGAGCAACTAAAATGATTCCAGAACTTAGAGACCTTAGTTATGAAGAACGCCTGAAAGAATGTGGTTTAACAACTCTAGAGACAAGGAGGTTAAGAGGAGATCAGATTGAAGTTTTTAAGATATTAAATGGGTAGAAAATATTGATAGAAATATGTTTTTCTCACTCAAGAAGGATAGCAGAACTAGAGGACATGAGGTAAAATTAGTAAAGGATCAATGTAGATTGGACATCAAGAAGCACTCGTTCTCACAGAGGACAATAAATGAATGGAACAAATTGTCTACAGATTGTGTAACTGCTAGCAGCGTGAATATGTTTAAAAACAAGGTTGACACATATATCAGGAGGGCGGGTTATAAGTAGGTGAACATTGCTGGACTCTCGATAAGCCAATGGCTTCCTTGTGAACTTGCCATCTGGGCCTTTGGCTTGGATGGCAAATCTTGTTAAATCTTGTAATTATTTTACTTATTTCTCGATTTTTTTAAATAATGACATGATGTTTGCATCCTTCCATTCAAAGGGAACCACTCCCTCTTTTTATGACAAGTTAATCACTCTTGCCATTGGTATATTGATTTGTTCTACTGTGTCTATTAGTAGTTTTGGCAGAATTCCATCCACTCCAGGTGATGTATTATCCTTCGTTGCCTTTATGTGCTTAGTTACCATTTCTAGAGTTATACTTAACTACCCTAAATAGTCCGATTTAGCCTCCTGGAATTTAGCATCTCGAACTTGTAACGAATTAATATCCTCTCTGGTAAACGATGAACTGAAGTGAACTATTCATTTATGTATTCCGCCATTAAAAAATCTTTTGATATTATATTTCCAACACCGTCGTCTAGTGGTCCAGCCTTGTTTCGCACGTTCTGTTTACCCCTGACACATGCATACAAACTCTTGCTGTCATTTTTATGTTACATGTTAATTTTTTTTCATAGCTTCTTTTAGATTGTCTAATGTCAGTCGCAGCTGCATTCAGTTCTTTGTAATTTGCGTAGTCTTCGTCCTTTCTGGTACGCCTATAAATCTTCCACTTAGGTTGCTTGTTTGCTATTTTTCGAATACCTTCTTTTGACAAGTGTTTTTTCTAGATCGTTTTCAACATATTGATCAATGACACTCTAAATTTCATATTTTAATTGTTCCAACATTCAATTGTTGTCTTATTCCTCAGCATCGTATTCCTGTGTAGCTTTACTAAGTATTTTCTAATATCTTTATATTTACTTTGTGGAAGTTTTTCCTGTATTTTTTTATTTCATTTTTTATTTTACTTTGATGTCAAAATGTATTTGATTATGATCACTGTTACCCAGTGGTTCTTGTATTTTGACATTGTCCAGAAATTCATTTTGTTTGGACTTCGGTAAACTAATCCAAATTATTACTGAATTTCCTTTAACTATATTGCACCAAACAGCTTCATCGCAATCTGCTTAATTTTTCAAATTTTATTTCGTAAGCCTGAATAGATTCTTTAGTATATAAAATAGCTCCCCCTTCCTATTCGATTTCAGCGGGTAGTTCATCTCTCTCTAGCCCATCAACATGTCACCTTTCCCGCACTTCTCCTGGCTGTCTTGCGCTCCTGTCGCCTTCAATCCTGACGGCATTATTCCCTTCGCTCCCGTCATCTTTCCTCCCGTCTCCCTCGCTGCCATCGCCATCCCTTTCGTCACCTTCCCTTTCGTCTCAGTCCCTCACGTCCTGCCCCTTTACTTCCTGTCGTCATACGTCCCGTCACCTTTATCCTATCTAAGTCTCCTCCCAAGCTGAGATGAGCTCTCCCTAGCATCTCTCTCATCGACTCCCCCACTTTATCATCCACTGTCCCTTTACCGGAACCACTGGCACAACCCACCTCTTCCCTTCCATCCAATGCCAGAACCAGCTGCCTCAGCTGGTCTATCTCCACCTTTAGTTAGTTCATCTTCGCACATCCCTTACACCGAAAACTAGAACTATCCGCCTGAACCTCAGCCCAGGCCTTCTCATACCCAGTTGCTACAACTCCCGCATACTAAATGCCTGGTGGCCTTTAATTTAGATTTAGTTAGATTGTGTTAGATCAATGTTGTTTATAATGTTCTCTCCTTACTACGTTAACCTTGAATAAGGCTGTTTTCAGTGATCAAAAGAACAATTTTGGCTGGATTGTTTAGGCTTTAATTTAATGTTGACAATAATATACTTGCTAGCTATGTTCTATCTGCTAAGCTCGCATGAGCCCAACAAAGCCTGCCACCTAGCGAATATTCAGAACACTATGTAAAGAAAGCAATAAGGCTCAGCGTATAACAACTTATGCTATAATCCTGTTAGTTTCTTTTTAACGAAAACGTTTACTATAAATATATAAGATATTACCTAATGTATGTAATTGGTGTATATTTATCACTAAACGATAGTTTGATACAGCATAATAAATACGTTAATCTGTTCCAAGACCAAGTTTCTGCGACTAAGTAACTGCAATACAGGCTACTGCCTCTGATTTACTTTTAGCAAAACCTGTGTCTTGATATACGACAATAGTTTATTTATTTTCTATCTACGCAACTTATATGCTGTTTCAAAGAAGTGTTTTGCCTGCGAATTAACTGAGGACTTAATTCTTAATTCAACTATCGAAAAAACCGCTGAAGTTGAGCTGCCTCAAACAAGCTGCCTAAATGTTTACAAAAACGGTATCTCAACATGTGTATATAACATGTTTATGTATGTCTTTCTGACAATTAATTATGCTACCTTAATTCTCGAACTGTAAACAAGACCAATTATCGCATGCTGACTTCCCTGCCTGCTATGCTCTAGCTGCGACAACTGGGCAGACTTTGCAAAGTCCGGCAAAGGGGCCAAAAAATAGAGTATATTGCAGAAAATGCAGGACAGGTCATGGGTGGTGGGTGGTGGCACGGGAAGTGATGTACGTGTGCACGTGCGAACGAACAATTCCGAGAAGGAGGGAAAGTCGGCCATCAGTGGTAAGTACAGGAGGTTGGTCAAGACACTTAAAGAAAGAAGCATGGATTGGACAGATTGTGTTATTGGGGTTATTACCAGTAGTGGGAGGCAGGTGTCAGGAATACAACAGGATGGCCATCAACACACAAGTACAGAAGGTATTATGGAGGAGGGAGTAAGCTTCGTAGACATGTGGTTAGAATGTTTGGGAAGATATACCTTTTTCGTGAGAGATTGTCCTCATCTGACTGGGAAGGGGGTTGCAGTTCTTGGGAGCGAATTTGTCAGGGTTGTTGACGGGGGCTCAGGTACCGTAATGTATCTCAACTAGACGCGCAGGAGAAACTGACAGAAAAAACTTAAAGGAGTTCAAATACACATCCAAAGAAATGTTCACCAATTATTTCCGAAAATTAACTTAAATGTGCATGCCTAAATGCCAGGAACATAGTAAATAAAAAAGCGATATTTAAGCATTGTTGTAAGAGATATTCACCCGAGCGTAATAGGTATAACAGAATGGGCAAATTAAGATATATTAAATGCTGAGTTAGCACTGACCGGCTATGCAATGTTTAGGAAGAATAGGCGAGAGACAGAAGGGAGGTGGAGTAATTGTATATATTAAATAATATATCAAAGCTTATGAAATAACACTGAAAATTTAAGAATATTGTGAGGAAGCAATTTGGTATAACATAGTTACCAAGAACTCAACATTAACAATAGGAGTAGTTTATCGTAGTCCAAACATAGGACAATATAGCGGGGGTGACGACCACCAGTTTCTAACCCAGCTTTTAGCCAATCATTATAAGTATCTACTAATTATTATGGTATGGTAGTCTGTCACAACAAAGTTTTGCTCGATTTGTGTAGGCTTCGAGCCAGACTTGCTAGCAGGTTATAAACTGGCAAATCTAGCCTCAAGTTACTAACCTGCAAGTTATTCATCTAGAAGTTATTCATCTAGAAGTTATTCATCTGCAAGTTATTCATCTACAAGTTATTCATCTGCAAGTTATTCATCTACAAGTGGCCAACACATTTTGCAAGATAAAAATGTGGTCTACACAACATAGTCATCAATTCTGGAGAACTACTCAAATATTGTAGTAGTTGGAAGTGGACCTCTTCAGATTCAGCAGATACGTGTACATTACACTTGGTGGTGTCAGTTGAACATTGTGTGTGAGATGTTTGGCCTGGCAACAAGAAAACACTTCTGAACTCAAGTCTTGGCCTATTTTATTCAACCGTTGCATGAACTAGAGTGTTCTCGGTTGCCACATTGACTCTTTTGAATTCACTCCGAGTTAGTGACATGACAGCGTAACGGCATAGTAACATTTCGACGTCTTCTGAAGCATGAAGCCTTTTTAAGCTGTTTGCTCCCTATCGTATTCATCCGTATGTTGGTAACTTTAAGGGCAAACACAAATCATGGTTTTGGGTCTATGCACCAATAAGAGTTACTAGGACGTATCCATTTGCAACTACAATTATGAATATCACGCCAGAGGTTAAATGTCATGGGCTGCACTACTTCGCGAGTGTCGAACTCAAAACTTTGTTTACTGAGCTAGTCCTTTTTCTGACAAAACATCATTTTTGTTTGAGACTTTGACTTGGTGCTGTGTGTGCCGGCCTCACGTAATACGTCACGCGCCATCAACGTCACCCGATTTTCACAGAACTGCACATGCGGTTGTCGGTTGCGCAGGTTAACATGTCAGCCCTCAGTCAACCGGAGAAATGAACGGAATCTCCCACTGCTAGAACACATTCTGAGTACATCACTAGCGTGATATTTTTTTATTTTAAGTGCACATGGTTAGCTGTTATTATATATTCAACGTGCATAGCCTCAGAACCATGACTTTTGTTTCGTTTTAACATTGCATGCCGATTTCAAGATTGCCTAACACTTTCGTGTTGATCCGCCTCTCAGCGCTGGGTTCCCAACTTGTAGCATTTATTTCCAACATAGTTTTTACTTGCCAGAGAAGTCGAGGTTACGTTGGAATTAACAAGTCTGGTAGGGAGTGAAGTGTACAGCGCTTTGAACAGTCCCAACGACTGGATACCAAGTTATATATAAGAACGTCCCTTTAGTTCATTCAGACTTAATTACGCGTACTGCTTACTCACTACCTTTTTTCAAAGAGAATTTTTCTGGCATTTGGCTTCGCACTTCGTAAATTTGCGTTCGCACCGCTCGAAGCCAGCATCTCCCTTTCCACCTCCTTGGCATCCCGTGGTGCATTTGTTGAATTTTTTCCAACATCCAAGCAAACACAATCGGTATAGGTGGAACTGAGCACTTTCGTTGCCGTCACACGAAATCACCAGCATGGCCGCTGCGAAAAGGATTACGATCTGAAAATATAGGAGTTTGTTAATCAGTGCGTATGGACGATGCCCTGGCATGGGTGGAGACGACGTGGTGATAACGATCCTTACCTCAAGTTATCGGCAATGAATTAAGTTGCGCGTTGCCATCTACGAAACGGTATTTGCGAAGATTGCATAATAAGAACAACCATTATTGATAACATCACGTTACAGTGCTGACATATTTATGTGAGAAACCAAGCGAACAAAACGATTGCATATACTTACAATCGAGCTTTTCATATTGATTGACTGGTTGAATGCTTTCTTCCCGACTCCCAGCACACCAGCTCGCAGATGGCTGTCAGATGCGTCTTGCTGGGACCGCATTAAACGTTCGGTTTGCTTAAGTAGGGTAGAGTGGACCAAGGACTCCCCGGGTGGTATGATGCCCTCTCGTATCTCCACTATTATATGTGCTTGCTGAACGTTTCTGGTGGGTGAATGCAATGTTGTTGCCTAGTACATATTCAGCCCCAAAGCACATGCAGACGAAATGGACGGTTTGAAAAAATCTGCATTTTAATTACCATGAATGGCTGATGCAAAAATTTTATATTTCTGCTGTTGTACCGAAACTTACAGATCATGATTATCATAGTACAGCTGTTTTTGTTTTCATCGTTCATGTAATATGTATTTAGTTTGAAAATCCTACGTGACTTTAAATGTACTACTTATCATTTCGTGTAGATTGTGCATGATAAATCGGAGTACAACGTACTACTTAATTAATAAATGCGTATTACGCAATACGCGTTGTTCTCGGTTATCAACGTGTCGCACCGTAGACACTACATCCATTTAACTTATTGTTTCCTAATAAAGTGGAATTGATCCACACAAGTTGAACTCGTTGATCGTGTTCGTCAGACAAGGGGAAGGAGAAACTGAAGTGGAAGTTATGGCGGCTAGACGAGGGACAGAGAACTGTAGACCTCGTGAGGTTTGGCGTCAGTTGTGCAATGACTACACGTCAGGAGTGCGTTGTTTTATCTGCCCAAACAGCGAGTCACTGAATGTCACTGAATGGTGCATTTTGGCGTGTTTAGATCCAATAAAACATAATACGTTTGTTTTAAATTTAGCAATATTTTATTTCATGTCAATATTCACATGTCATACCGTGAAGACACACTGGTAATGTTATGGGGCAAGACGTGTCTTGCCCCCAGACCTGGGGCAAAAAGACCACTCTGAATATTATATTTAATTAACAATACATATTGTTAGTGTTATCAATCGGCGCTAATATGTTAGTATTATATGCTATATTC
>BSQZ01000048.1:4462500-4470000 GCA_033239005.1 Lamellibrachia satsuma | reverse complement strand
TTCAATTCTTCCCATGCAATGTCTGCTGTGGTGCAGTATATACTGTTGAATATATATGAAACACAATATTTAAAGTATTAAAATGTTGTCTTCGCATAATATTTCTTATATTGTAGGAGGAAAGTCCAGACAGTCAACACACATGATCACTGAGTACGATTACTCCGTCTCTGACAGTTACTGTTTAATATATACACGGAGTACACAGCGCCACTAGTCGGAGTTGTGATAAGATAGAGAATAAGTAGCACAGGCGACGTAGGATTATCGACCTTAATGCCCGTGGATTATAATGTTTATTGTAGTTGGAAATGGTAGTTTGTATTAACTCTTATAGAAGCACAGCCCCCCCCCCCCGAAGATGTCTTGTGTTTCCATTTAAGCCAGCCTCTACCACATACAGGTGTTTTGTCGCCCTTGACGACAAACGCTGACAACTGAGCTGTCATATAATCATATTTCACATCCTACGTGACAACCTAATGTGATGGATAGGTTCGTGCACGAAGATATATAGCACGAAGGTACCTAGCACGAAGGTACATAGCACGAAGGTACATAGCACGAAGGTACCTAGCACGAAGGTACATAGCACGAAGGTACATAGCACGAAGGTAACTAGCACGAATGTACCTCGCACGAAGGTACATAGTACGAAGGTGCATAGTACGAAGGTATATAGCACGAACGTATCTAGCACGAAGGTGCATAGCACGGAGGTATATAGCACGAACATCACTACTGTTCGATGCACAAATGTTCCTGGAATAGCGACTCCAGGATAAGCGACTTTGTTGATCCTGCATCCAGTTCTACCAAGTTCCAAAGAGACGTACAACACCAGTAGTACCTGCCTTCAACGGACACATCAGTATCCAAGCAAAGGTGTCCCTACATTGCAAGTGTTCCGTCATAGGAGGGACGGACATGCAGGAGTGGAGGGTTCAGTACTACATGGTAAATTGTGTCAGGACATCTATTAATAATTAAAACCTGCAAATGTTGTATAATAAGGATATCACTGAGGTACTACAAAATACGTAAAACACCAAACAAAATTATAAAAAACCACAATTAATAATAAATTAAATAATTCTTACACAAATTGGTCATGACACATCAGAAATATTTCCACAAAAGATTGTCCGCCCGACTCCGCTCTCTCGTAATATCCGTCTTTTCTGAACGAATACTAACAATCTAATCACACACAGACGTAGCATTAGCCTACACAACTGGGTCCGTATTCTTCAAGAAACAGCTGCATATTGTCGGAATTAATGCAAACATGGCGGGGAAACATCGCAGCTGCGACATTTAATTAATATCGAAGGATTAACCGTTTCACATACGGGTGACCAATTCATATTTTTACGCACCGGTACGCTCTGCCATTTGACATAGCGAAGGATTTTTACGATGGGTGTCTGCAGATCAAAGGAAACATTGTTATTCTTCCTCGTCATTTTACGACAGTTTTGCATTGGTGTTGCCGACTCAACTATATCAAAACTATTTCACGTATTCTTGTACAAGCCATATTTGTGGATTTCAATTGCAACTTAAGCCACTGGAACCCGACCCGACCGAACTGCCGAAACCGAAAGCGAAAGGAAGCCACAGGCACCGGCGAAACACCATTGATCCATGCAAGTACAACACAAACATCACCTCGCTCCCACATTCATTGTGCTTAAAGTTTATTGAGCACCTTCAAAGCAATTATAAGTTAGTTGTTTTAACAAAAGTCATGCGATTTCTTGCATTGCGTAACTGCGACAAACGTCAGTTTCTAAACAAAATTATGAAATTAATTATTGCTGCCCGCCTTAACAGGGAAATATAACCAAAATATCGTGTCCGCTGTCCGCGTTCACCAGGTGGCCCCTCATCAGAGGGACGTTAACATAGTAAAACCATCCGTACATTGAGAAAGTGTCCCGACATAGCAGGTGTCCGCTCGTCGGAGGGTCCGTTGAAGGCAGGTACTACTGTATATAGGCTTCGCTCCACCAGCATTACAGGTGTACACTATGTAAACCCCTATTTCCGGTTCTGCGCTTACAAACGTCACCGGATGTGTTCGCAGTTGTGGTTGGTTCTTCTGGCCGCTATGACAGTTTCTTGCGAAACGACCCAACGTGTAGCTCTTGTGACACATTCCTCTTGTGAGGACAACTTTGTGTTTCGAGGTCATTGCCACACCGATAATATCACTTTCTTGACGAATTCTCTTCTCTCCATTTTGTTGATTCTCTTCCGTCCGCCATGCTTCGACACTGTGAAGTGAGTCACAGGGATGGGCCTTACAGGGAGGGGCGCGAAATGCTGATTATATTTGACAGGCCATCTCCATGGCAACGACTATTTCATTGACACATGGAAATAAAAAAATTTTCACGCTGAATATTTTCATCTCTGAGACCACATACACAGCTATCTCTTAACGTTTGTTTTAGAAACTTGCCAAAATCGAACGTTGCACTTAACCTTTTTAATGCAATAACGTAGTCAGTCACATCCTCGTTCTAGAAATTACGACGTTAACACTAGAAGTAATAGTAACGTGTAGCGACGCTTTGCCCTTGTATAAGAAGTAACCTTGGACCATAGACGAAATGACGCATGGCGTTGTCAACAAGTGTACGTCATTATTCACGTAGCGTTGCGGATAGTTGTAGATAAATGCAAAATGTCATTCGATTGTTCATAGGAAGGATAATATCGGGGTGAATTTAGAAAAACATTAAACTGAGACGACCTGACCTTGGGGTCGTAGATGAACATCTGAAAGTTTGACTCTCGAGGTGCAAAGCATCTAGTAGGAGAAGCATAACATGCAAACAGACACATCCATACAAACATACACACATCCATACAAACATACACATCCATACAAACATACACACATCCATACAAACATATTCACGGTGGATTATGGTAAGATTACGTCGTTTAGATGAGTAGTCTTTGTTCAATGCACGCAACAATATATTTTTCCAAATGCACAGTTTCAGGTCAGTCCTTAACTGGCAAGCAAAACTGTTTTTCTCTATTTCTATCCGTTGAGCTAATGTAATTATAACTTGGTGTATATTCTGTCAATGCTTTCTTTGTATACCATGCTTGCTACATTCGCTAGCTTCCCTGGTGTTTCCATCTGATATTTGCAGGTGGAAAACACAATAAATACTGACGCAAATAGAGTAAAGGGAGGTCAAACCGTGTGTTCGCCGGGGATTTACGAAAAGAGGGGAGATACCGCATAACGAGGTTTTCGTTGTGTTTAGATTTGTTCAGAGTAGGAAATTATTTAATTATATATCCACGTTTATTTGAAAGACATTATTATGTGGAGAATCTATTTGGCCCATAAAATGGTGTGGATATTTGCATAGTCACTGATAGCCGTGTTTGAACCTATTTACATTGTGAGCCCAGTGCAATTAACGTTCTGACGGGCTGGTACAGTTTTTTGTAGGGGCCCCTTATCGACAGTCGAAGATGGAGACGCATAGTATTGACTATGGAGGTAATTCCATACCTGAGCGTTTATTCAACTATCTTTGAGCATAGACATTCACATATTGTTGTCGAAAATAGCTTACACACAAACATACAAACAAGAAAATACAACGTATGATGGCAAACAAATATTACAGCAAGCAACGACATTCCAGATAATAATACAAGGAAATGCAGCGTAACATAGTGACCATACATGTTATCATGAATAAACAAAGAGTGACATAGTGACCGTACATGGTATCATAAATAAACAAAGAGTGACATAGTGAACGTACATGTTATCATGAATAAACAAATAGTGACATAGTGACCATACATGTTATCATGAATAAACAAAGAGTGACATAGTGACCGTACATGTTATCATGAATAAACAAAGAGTGACACAGTGACCGTACATGTTATCATAAATAAACAAAGAGTGACATAGTGAACGTACATGTTATCATGAATAAACAAATAGTGACATAGTGACAGTACATGTTATCATAAATAAACAAAGAGTGACATAGTGACCGTACATGTTATCATGAATAAACAAATAGTGACATAGTGACCGTACATGTTATCATGAATAAACAAATAGTGACATAGTGACCGTACATGTTATCATGAATAAAGAAAGAGTGACATAGTGACCGTACATGTACATCATGAACAAACAAAGAGTGACATCCTTCCAACAACTAAGTTACCACCGATGATCACGTGAAAAGTCAGATTTGATTGTACATATGTTAATAGTTCTCAAACAAGAATTAACTGTCTGCTCGTCTTGGCAGCACTGCAGTCAGATACAATATTGTCAATGTAATATGATGCATGATGCGTCATTCAGTACTGAGCACAGTCAGGTGATCTAGTCTGTTCTGTCTCATCGCGCCAGAGGTTAATAGGAAAACGTTGACGAACACATAGCATCTTTTTTTTCATACTATACTACATTCTGGAAATGTCGGCCTCACGTAATACGTCACGCGTAGTCTACGTTCCTGATTTTCATAGAACAGCGCATGCGCTTATTGGTCGCGCTGGTTAATATCTCACCCCTCAGTCAACCACTGTTAGAACACATTCTGAATAAACCACTGCAATGTTATTCTTTATTTTAGATGCATACGGTTAGTTGTTATTATCTTGTTAAGTGCATGACCCCAAACCCATGATTATTTTTCGTTTTAGCATTGCATGCCGATTTCGAGATTGCCTCTTTCGTAACCAACGTTGTAGCATTTATTTCCAACATACTTCTGCTTCCCAGAGACGTTAATATCACGTTGGAATGAACAGTTCTGCCAGGGGACGATGAAGTGTAAAGCGTTTTGAGCAGTCTCAAGGACTGGATTATAATCACTTTATATATAAGAACGCACCTTTACTCCATATCAGACTTATTTGTACTGCTTACTTAGTATCTATTTTCAACGTGTTAAGTATTTTCTCGCATTTGGCTACGCACTTCTTTAATTTGCGCTCGCACCGCTCGAAGCCAGCATCTCTATGTCCACCTCGGCATCCCAGGTTGCATCTGTTGAATTGTTGATAGCACTCATGCCGGCACTTTCGGTAAAGTTGGTTTGGCGTACGTTGGGAGCCGTAACACGAAATCACCAGCAAGGCTGTTGCGAAAATTAAGACGATCTAAAAATAGAGGGGATTGTTAATCATTGCGTAGGAACGGTGCCCTGGCATTGGTAGAGACGACGTGGTGATCATGGTCGTTACCGCACGTTACCGGCGATGAAATAAGTTGGCCGGTGTGGCCGTCTAAGATATGGTTTTAGTGAAGATTGCATGCAGAATACTACTCCGGATACAAATATTTATTGATACAATCACGTTACAGTGCTAACACGTTTATGTGAGAAACCAAGTGAACAATACGATGGCATATACTTACAACCGAACTTTTCATACTGATTGATTTGTTGGTGGTTTGCGGCCTGATTGCCTATGTTGAACGTCGGCTCGTACGTACCCAGATGACAGTCAAATGAGTCTTGCTGGGACCGCGTGAAGCACTGTGTTTGTCTACGTAGGGTAGGGTGTTGCAAGGGGCCCCCGTGGGGTAAGACGCCCCATCGTATTTCTATCATCATATGTCTGTGTTATCAATCGTCACTAATATATTTGGTAATTCATACTGTATACATACAATAATCGTATAATAGTATTTCACATCAAAATAATACATTTCTGAATAACTATGACAATTTTCGTTTACGGGGTTTCCTTGTCTTACCTTAGTAATTGTGCACTATGTGCAGATTAATACCCGACATTTGTATGCATATACTTTAATCCCGTCTTGCCTTGCCTTGTTAAGTCTAACAATACATGAATAACTGAAACCATTTTCCCACATGTGTGGAATTTACTCTACCCTACCCTAAGTCAATACATACTCCATAATAATGGTCGATATTTGTATGTAACCACGTTGAACCCATTTTACTAAGTACTGTGTCAACAACAGGTCAAGGTCCTCATACACATGCAAATATTAACTTTTCAAATAATCGTGAGGTGCCCAGAATATGCAAGTGCCCGGGCGTGTCTTGATCGTAGCGTAACTGTTAGAGGTGAACAATAAGAACACGTACAACCAGCTCGATCGGTTGGTTATCTTGTTCTGGAAGTTGTTGTTTACTAAATTTCCGGATACACAACATTATTGATTACTTCATTCCAGCTCAGTTATTCAAACTCACAACTTTGATCACCACTTCTATGCAGATGATACATATACTGACCTTTCCTTGGCTACTCTGGGTATAAATTACTGTTACACCAACTCATGGATTGCCTCAATGATATATTTCACTGGATGACTGACAGCAAATGAAAGTTGTATGCAAATAAAGCAGAGTTTTTATTATTGGTACACAAAGGCAGAAAGGGAAACTTGATTGATTTTCCCCCGACACGTATGCTAAGCCTGTCACACCGACCGTCTCAGCATGGAATTTATGAGTCACCTTTGAAAATAATAAAAATTTTAGACAGCATATTTCACAAAGTTGTCGTTGTTGTTTTTATCATATTCGTGACCTTCTTCATATTCGCCGGTATATGTTTTTGTTGTCGCCAAAACAAATGCAACTGCTCTAGTTGGCATTAGACTTGACCATCTAAGCAACCAACATATCTACATTCACTGCTCACTCCTGCAAGACAGTCCAGGCAGCTTCGATCATCACATTTTAATCTACTTTTTGTTCCCAGTGTTAAGCGAAAAATCGAAACTAGAGCTTTTTCAGTTGCTGCACCGACTATATGGAATTCACTCCCTGTTAGTGTTAAGTATGTAGGAATTTTAACAACATTTCGCCTTAAACATAACACCCACCTGTTTAAACTTGCTTATCCTCCATAGCTCCCAACGTACCAATCCAACTGTTTACAACTGAAGCTGCTTCACCCCCTTTTTTACAGCGCTGTCGAGCATTTTAGTGCAATTTAAGTAATTTATATATTATTATTATAACTTGAGAAATTACGACGGTAACTCAGGCTGTTATAGTAACGTAGAACGATGCCTTGTATATCACGTAACGTCTGACAATCGAAAAAAAGACGCATGACGTTGTCAACAACTGTACGTAATTGTTCACGTAGCGTTGCAGACAGTTGTACGTAATAACAACAAAAGGTAATTCGATTGTACATAGAAAGGGTAATATTGGTGTGAATTTCTAAAACAAAATTACACAGAGCCGACCCGACCGTGGGATGGTAAATGAACCCGTGAGAGTTTGACGCTCGATATGCACAGCGTCCAAGAGGAGTTGCATAACATACATACATACACACTTACGGTGGATTATTGTAAGATTGTCTCGTTTTGCTTAGCATAGTAGTCTTTGTTGAATGCAACCAACAATATACTTTTCCTTCCCGATACACAGTTTCTGTTTAGTCCTTAACTGGCATGCAACATTATCTAATTATATCCGTTGAGCTAATAAAATT